>JAQNDB010001832.1:0-43754 GCA_029204045.2 Tillandsia leiboldiana
AGGCGCGCGGTCCACAGGCCGTCGTGCTACCAGGGTTAGGACATGTGGCCTGTTGGGATTGGCCGGTGCAGTGGACTTGGACCATGGAGCAGGAGGGCGCGGTGCATGACGGCGGGACACGTGGCGACTTTCTATTGGATGGCTCAGGAACGCGAGGTCCACCGAGGCGTGGGGGGGAGACCGGGAAACTGTGTCCCTGCAGGGGCGCAGGCGGCGCGTCAGGCGGCGTGCCAGGTGCGCACGTGGGCCGCCTGACAAGCGGCACGCCACGCGTCGGCTCCGCACTGGGCCACGCGTCGCACGCTGGGAGGTCGGCGCGGCTGTTGCCTGTTCGCGGGGCGACGTGGAGGCCCGAGGATTTTCGGGCGCGCACAGTGTTGGGCGGGCCCCAACACTGTAGCCGCCCGAAAGTCCCCAGCGAACGGAAGTTGGGACATTTTGGGAATTTTTGGATTTGTTTCCAGCTAGTTTGAAGGCCCTGTTCAAGTCCGAAATTCTTTTTCCCTGTTCATCCTTTCACTGTGCAACCTTCACGAGTTCCCTCCTCTTAGAGCGGATCGATCTACATATTCCAGGATTTTCTGCGGCACGATCCCGAGGTTTGCATTTTACGGCGCGGCACGACGCTCGTCGTTTGTGATCTTCTTCGTCGCATTTGGTGCGGGGACTCCCCGGCTTACTCCGACCTCCGATTGAGGAGATTCTTGCGCCGTTGGATTCACGACAGGTAGGGCTTTGATCTTCGTGTTTTGAGCTCCTCCTCATTTCTAGTTTATCTTGGAGTTCCCCGAGCTTCCATTTGACCCTTTTCTTGGGCGGAGTTTTGGACAGCACTGTGGTATTTCGGCCATATCTTTGCGCACAGGCATCGGATTGGGGTGATTCAAAAGGCATTTTTCATCTACACAGCGCAAGGAACATCCCCAAATTTTCTTGGAATTTTCTGAATATTTTCGAAGGTGAGAAATCTCTGTTTACAGGAATTAGTGCTACAGTTTTTGAGAGCAGTTTATTTCGGGGTGGTTCCCTTGTCAGATTTGTTTTCAGTGTAGGAAACTCGGATTTGAGCGTGCAGGTACTCGTTTCGACGTGTTCGTCGCGAGGATCGTGAAAGTATTTTTCTTGAAATTTTCCGAGCATTTTTCGCAGGTGAAAACAGGGAAACATTGGACTGTGTATTTGGGCAGATTTTATTGGGGCATTGTAGATTATTTATGTATGTTCTTTTGGAGAATTTTGTACAGTGATCGCGGCGGCTTATCGGCTTGGGCGAGAGCACTATTTGGACTTGGAATTAGCGATCGAGGTGGGTGGTTGATGTTTACCTCTATTTTGACATGCTCACTAGGAATATTAGAGTGATCCCTTTATTTGGACATGCATGCTTAATGTAATATAAAATTGTGAGCCTATCATATGGAAAATACTATCGTGGATATCTGATAGTGGTTGGGACTTGTACATGTTTGTATGGATAGAATGTTAGCGTCTAACCTTTGCATGTGGAATGGAATATTTATTTTGGACTATATGATTATCCTGTTAGTGGATGGTACTATTTGAGGATTTTATGACATGCATAGGTGGATAGTGATGCTTTATTATGGACATGGATTATAGACATGTGTGGTTGGATGATGTTTTAGCATGATAGTTATATCTATGCGGAGCTATTAATTTTACACATGTGGAACCACTATTGGACACCTTTTCCTTTATTTCCTTGAGAACACTTGCATGCTTGTATGGACATCTAGATAGGCCATCTTTATCGCTACACTTTCATGCTGGAACTTGACTTAGGAAAAACCTTGTTTGTTTCTTTTCTCCTTTCGTTAGTCAGGTGGTATTTGTTGCTCGGGTTTGAGCAGGGTTGGGATAGTGTAGCCGGGGACTGGATATGGATTATGGGTTTTGGTGGCGACCGCGGATATTGGGCGGTTGACCGGATGTCGGTTATAGGACATCGGTGATAGGACATGATTATGGACTAGAGGGTTTTGCGGCAACCGCGGATAGTAGGCGGTTGACCGGATGTCGGATGTGGACATGATTGTGATTGTGGTTATTCCGGCGACCGCGGATATTGGAAGGTTGACCGGAGGTCGGGGGTAAGACTTGGTTGTGGATTGTGAGGTTACTGCGGCGATCGTGGATTTTGGGCGATGACGGATGATCACTTGTGCATTAGATTGGGGATCAGTTTTCTTTTAGTGGAGGGTTGTGTTCCACTGGGGCTTTATAGTTGTGATCCAGTCCTGCTTTTACATTTCACACCGGCGCGGTTATTGCCCGGTGATGCTTTCCGTCGTGTGGGTCGCTCCCCTCGAGTTCCCCTCCGGAGGCCGGGCTGTTACGGATTTTGAGTTGGCGTATTTCGTGAAAGGTTCAAGTCTTGAAGATTGAAGGTGAAGAAGGTTGGATCATTTAACTCAATCTCAAGAAAGAAGAATTCAAAAGGATCAGGTATGTTTAACTAAAGATTTTTGTGATCCGAATACTTCTTGTAGTGTAGAAACACTTGGAAGAATTTTTCATTGCATAAAAATCAAAAACTGGACATGGGACATGTTCAGGATCCGGATCAGGCATTCCAATCCGGATCCCGAAGGGTGTTCGTTCATACACTGGTTCAATCCGGATCGTAGCATCTCATGATCCGGATCCCGAACACTAGTTTACCATTTTACTTGAACGATCCGGATCAGGCTTTGCAATCCGGATCCCGAACGTTGATGTTTGGTGAAACTGTATGAACGATCCGGATCAGCCATTTCGATCCGGATCCCGAACCTTCGTTTTTCTGGAAACCTTCTTTCTTGCTACTGCAATCCGGATCGCCGTCCGTAAAATTTCCAGAAATGGTAGGTTTTTGATTCTTATCTCCTTCCTAGGGTTTCTAACCTATAAATAGACCCTATGATTCTTTTTCTAGGGTGCGATAATCCAAAATAGAGCCGTCATAATCAAATATCATCTTATACGGCCTAGATCCACATATAGAGAAGAAAGGAATATTAGATTAATTCTATGTTTCTTCATCTATATTGATTAGTTTGATTCTAGGTTTTCATACTCACATCTTGAGTTGAATCAAACTAATGAATACTTAGATGGTATTTCCGATCTATCTTTGATCTAAGTATTCGGCGGATCATCACCACCCAAAAACAACGATTTCCCCAAAATCGGCGCGTGGATTCGCGTGTCCTTGTGGATTCAAGGTTCAACCGCTCTCGTGGATTCGGAGCGAGGTACGTTCGTGGATTCGAAGCGTGCTACTGGGTGAAGACCGTGGATTCGGTCGGACGTCGTGGATTCGACGTTGGACGCCGTGGATTCGGCGTTGGACGCAGATCGTGGATTCGAGAAGCGTTGTGGAGCGAGCGGAGAAGATCAACTAGGAGCGTATGGAAAAGGTTGAGTCGTTGTGAGTACGGTAAATCACCTTGTACGTGTTTTAATTCTAGTGGATTTCACCGTGTTATCGGTCCCGTGGTTTTTTACTCCGGTTTGGAGTTTTCCACGTAAAAATCTTGCGTGTTTTTTATTTTTCCGCATTGGGTTTTATTGCGCAACGATTTTTTGAGTGTTTATTGTTTACACCTATTCACCCCCCTCTAGGTGTTTTTTCCCCTATTTAGATCTATATTCATATAAACCCAACAAGTGGTATCAGAGCGGGAATAGGGTTGTAAACAATGGTTGAAGGTGGAAACATCAATCGACCCCTTTCTTTGATGGAACAAATTATGCGTACTGGAAAGTACGGATGAAAGCCTTTTTAATTTCCATCGACGAAAGGGTGTGGCAATCAATTGAATTAGGATGGTTCTAATCCAACTGAATTTATTGGTGATGTTCGCACCATCAAACCTAGGTCGAAATGGACCAAGGAAGAGTTCGATTCATCTTCTTACAATGCAAGGGAATTAATGCTATTTTAATGCCTTATCTCAAACTGAATTCTCTCGCGTCTCGGCATGTGAGACTGCGAAAGAAATCTGGGATCTTCTTCAGGTTACACATGAGGGAATTAACCTCGTGAAGATTCAAAAGCTGCAAATGCTTATGAGCAGATTTGACTCCATTTTTATGGCAGAAAATGAATCTTTCACGGGAGCTATATACACGATTGCAGACATCGTAAATCATGTGCTAACCTGGAGAGAAGATTCCAGAATTTAAAGTTGTAAGAAAGATCTTAAAACTCTTCCTGAACGATTTCGCCCAAAGGTTACAGCCATTGAAACTATTAAACCACCCGGACGAAATGCGTGTAGAAGAACTAGTTGGTTCATTACAACTTATGAAATGACATTTAATACTAACTATTCTTCGGGAAATAGCATCCCTTCTCTAATTCTTCAGGTTATAGCGGTGAAAACAACTAAGGAAGAAGGACACGGATACTCCTCCTCAGACGATGACGAGAACCTTTCTAGGAGGACTTGAGAAGCAACTCGCTCTCTTGACAAGAAGTTTCGCCGCAACTTCGAAGGGGTAATTCAAGTAAATCTCCATCCCTTCGAAAAGTCGAAGAAAGGCCAAGGGTACTTCAAGTTACAAGTCAAGGAAAGCAAGAGCACTTTTCAAAGGATAAGAAAAGTTCAGAGGGACAAGTCAATGCTTCAAGTGCCGAGGGTACGGCCATATCTCCAACGGAGTGCCCAACTAAGAACTCGTCAAATGAAGAAAGTGATGCAAGCCGTCACTTGGATGACAACCTCAACGTCAAATGAGTCATCCTCAAGTGATGAAGAAGAAAGCGCAACGGCATTCCACACGTCCACCTCTTCACCCTTCATGTGCTTAATGGCAAGTTACATCCGAGTCATTGTCCAACTCCACTGTTGAAAGAATGCAACGGACAATGAATCGGATGATTCGGAAGGTGAGGATTTTGCTTTAGCCTACCACAGACTTTTGAGGGATTCAAAGAAAGTGGCTAAGCAAAACAAGAGTTTGAGAGGGAGATTGCATGATCTCGAAGAAGAAGACAAAAAGGGCAACTTCTCTCTCAAACGCTCTTGAAGTGGAAAGGAAAAATCTGATAAAAGTAAATGTTTCCCTTCAAGAGTCCAATGAGCTTTTTGAGAAGGAACATACAAAACTAGTGGATAAAGCGGATTCACTTCTCAAAGCTCTACAACGAGGCTCGACAGGATAACCTGGAAATGACAAAGACCATTTTCCAACTCAAGGATGACCTGCAGCGTTTTTCATCAGGAAGGAGTAAGTTGGATAAGCTTCTTGGTCTTGGTCAATCAAACAAGTTCGGCCTCGGATACAATCGAACTAAAGACGATTTTAGTTCGGTTGGGACAGTTTTCCGTGCCCCAGTCGGTATATCCTCCTCCGACACCGGAACTAACGACAAGCAACGACAACAAGCCTACTTCATCCTCCTCGGGATCGTCAAGTACTAAGGTATGTTTTCGTTGTGGTATTTTAGGGCACATAAGGAGAAATTGCAAGATGGGAAGCCAAACGCTCAACTCAAGCACTTCTTGCAACAACTACCAAAAAGGCGCCTCCCCGGAAATCAAAGCAAAACTTTTCAAATGAAAAGAGCCTTGGTAGTTCACCGCGCAAGACGACATCATCAAGGAGCGGCAATCGATCTGACAAGACGCCTTCACCTAGGAGAATAACCTCACGACCATTACCGACGCACTCCAAAAGGTTTGGGTGCGCAAAGGTGAAATTTACCCTTATCTTGTTACTAATGTTTCCTTGCATGCATATGATAATTCGTCTTGGTATCTGGAAGCGGATGTTCCCGTCCACCATGACCGGTGACAAAAATAGTTTTCAAAACTTTGAGAAAATCTCCGGTGGACTCGTTGTTTTCGGAGACGGTCGATCTTCCAAAATTGTTGGAAAAGGAACAGTAGCTATTCCAGATGGCCCGATTTTGAAAAACGTGTTATTTGTTGATGGCCTTAAGACTAACCTCATTAGCATAAGTCAACTTTGCGACAATGGTTTTTCAGTTAACTTTTCATCTGTTGAATGTGTTTGTAACTGATAAGGACCATGTATTCTTTTTAAAAGGGGTTAGATCAGAAAACAATTGTTATGTTGTTCCTAGTAAAACTTCTGAAAATTGTAACTTAGCCTCTTTGAATAATGAAACTCTTTGGCATGAAAGGCTAGGTCACATAAATTTTAAGGAACTTGCTAGAATTTCAAACAAAGATGTGGTCAAGGGGTTCCTAAACTTTCATTTGAACAAAACATTGTGTGCGGCGGTTGTCAAAAGGGAAAACAGTCCAGGACTGCACACAAGAACTTGAACCACGTTGGTACAAAACGGCCTTTGGAACTTTTACACATGGATTTAATGGGGCCAACTCGTCAACCATCTTTGGGAGGTAAATGGTATATTTTCTTATTGGTTGATGATTTCTCTAGATATTCTTGGGTAGCATTTTTAAAATAGAAAGCTGATACTTTTAATTCTTTTCACGAGATTTGCCATCGTATTATGATTGAAAAAAATGAAAAGATCATTCGTGTTAGAAGTGATAGAGGTGGAGAATTCGTTAACTCTAAATTCATTGACTTTTGCACTTTAAACGGTATTAAGCATGAATTCTCAGCACCCTATACACCTCAACAGAATGGTGTTGTCGAGCGCAAAAACAGGGTTGTTCAAGAGATGGCACGTGTTATGCTTCACAGCCGGAATTTACCGCTACATTTTTGGGCTGAAGCTGTGAATACTGCAATCTATGTAATTAATCGAGTTTATTTGCGCCCGGGAACGTTAAATACACCATATGAACTATGGTGTGGTAGAAAACCCAACATCAAATATTTTCGCATCTTCGGGAGTCGGTGTTACATTTATGTGACCGTGAAATCTTGGAAAGTTTGACTCTCGAAGTGACGAAGGGATTTTCTTGGGGTATTCTACAAATAGTAGAGCATATCGGGTATTTAACTTGGAATCTAAGACGATCATAGAATCTATTAATGTTAAAGTAGATGAAGCTTTTCACTTTGCATCTGAAAAATCTACCCTCGATATCTCTCTAGATGATGATACACCTGCCATTGCATCTTCTCATAATAATACTTCCAATATTAATGATGCATCTAATGGTTCTTCAAGTTTATCTGATGTGCAGGAATCGTCTCATGTACCTCCGAGTACTCCGTTACCTCAAACGTTACGCATCTCCAAGGATCATCCTGAATCAAACATCATTGGAGACCCACAAGAAGGAGTTAGAACTCGGAGGCAGTTGGTTTGTGGATTCGCTTGCTACGTATCTTTAATCGAACCAAAGAATATAGATGAAGCTCTTCAGGATGACTACTGGATTAAAGCAATGCAGGAAGAGCTCCATCAATTTGAGCGAAACAAAGTTTGGGAATTAATGAAGCCTCCAAAGCAACACAATGTGATAGTTACCAAATGGATTTTCAAGAATAAGAAAAATGAGGACGGTACTATCATCAGGAACAAGGCACGATTAGTTGCTCAAGGCTACTCTCAAGTAGAAGGTATAGACTTTGATGAAACTTCGCCCCTGTAGCTAGACTCGAGTCCATTCGTATCTTATTCGCGATAGCTTGTCATTTTAAAATCAAATTATTTCAAATGGACGTTAAGAGCGCGTTTCTATATGGGTTTTTAAATAAGGAAGTTTATGTGGCTCAACCGAAAGGTTTTGTAGACCATAAACAACCTAATCATGTTTTTCGTTTGAAAAAGGCTCTTTACGGTCTGAAACAAGCACCGCGAGCATGGTACGAAAGGTTGACAAAGCACCTTTTGAAGAAGGGCTATACTCGAGGGGGAGCTGACAGGACTCTCTTTTGTGAAGCATTATCAAAACAATTTCATTGTAGCACAAATCTATGTCGATGACATTGTATTTGGCGCAACAAGAGATAATGATGCTTCTAAATTCACGGAGACCATGGAAAGCGAATTTGAGATGTCCATGATGGGCGAATTGACTTATTTTCTTGGATTGCAAATTAACCAAAATGATTAAGGTATTCACTTGTGTCAATCCAAGTATGCAATGGAGTTGGTTAAAAAGTTTGACTTAGAAAATTCGAAGGATTTTCCGACTCCAATGGGAACTAGCCACGAGGGACTTGGAAGTGAATCACATAGTGAAAATGTAGACGAGAAACTATATCGAAGTATGATTGGAAGTCTACTTTACCTCACGGCTAGTCGCCCGGATATATCCTTTAGTGTTGGGATTTGCGCGAGATATCAATCAGCACCAAAGGAGGTTCACCTGAAAGCGGTGAAAAGGATCATCCGGTACATCAAAGGATCAATTAATTTCGGAATTTGGTATCCTATGGGAACTAGTTTGGATATTGTTGGATACTCAGATGCCGATTGGGCAGGATCAGTGGATGATCGGAAAAGCACGAGTGGTGCATGCTTCTATCTTGGCCATTGCCTTGTTGCATGGCACAGTAAAAAGCAGAATTGCATAGCACTCTCGACTGCCGAAGCGGAATACATTTCAGCGGGTAGTTGTTCAACCCAACTCATTTGGATGAAAAGTGTGTTGAGCGACTTTCGGATTTCAGCAACTTCGGTAACAATTCTTTGTGACAACACTAGTGCTATAAACATTTCCAAAAACCCTGTGTTGCACTCTAGAACAAAACACATTGAACTTAGATATCATTTTCTTAGAGAGCTACTTAAATCAAATACTCTTCAACTTTTATATATTTCAACTGAAGATCAATTAGCTGACATTTTAACAAAACCTTTGGATCAAAAACGTTTTATTCATTTGCGTAAAGCAATTGGAATGCTTTCCTTGAAATAAACTTCTTTTTGAAACTCTTGCTTAGGTTAGGTTTTGTTTTTGTGTTTTTGTTCTTTATCTATGTTTATACATAGTACATTAATTGAGCATGTGTATTATTGACTTTACTTGCATCCTTTCATATAATTAGAAATTTATTATGCTTTGGATATCATAATAATTCAGTTGATGCATTGATCATTTATTTAAATTAAACCATTTTTAATTGATCAAAGTCAATTTCTCTCTCAATGATCTTTTGGTATTGTTGTTATCTTATTTGACTATTTAGTTGAGTATGAATTCGAGATCAATCCTTGGTTGAATACTTTATATCTTAAATTAATTGATAGCCAATTGAGGGGGAGTCAAAGAAAAGTAAAATGCTCAAAAGATGTGGAAAGAGTTACATCCCAATGAGGAGTGTGAAAACTACCACCACATGGAGGAAAGAGCTACCACCTCGGTCGTCCGAGTACTGTGTGCAGCTACCACATGTATACCAAGCATGGTTGTTCATTTTTTTGATTAAGTAAAATGCATATTGAGATACTTGACTCTGTCAAATTTCAAGGTTGGTATAAGGTGGGTTTTTTAATGAAAGATGCTCAAAGAGCCACTCTCTTCAACAGATTGACTAGATACATTATATAATTTATTTGGGATTTCAAACATCTATTGATCTTGGTAATTTATTTTCTTTACCATTTTAATGATTTGGTAAACGCCGTACTCATAAGATCATGATGGATGTGTTTGAACTTGATCAACTTTAAAAGTTTTAATTTCTATAAATTGTCATGTCATTATTTGAATGTTATTGATAGATTTAACATAATTTATTTCTCTTGACATGAAACGATGATTTTTGTTTAAAGTTGATGTGCTGCTTACAAACTTTTTCTGGATTTTATGGATTTTTTTTTTTTCTAAATTTTTCTGAAGAAAAAGTTGCAGCTGATCCGGATCGGGTTAAATGATCCGGATCCCGAACGCAGGCTTCTTCCTGCGGCTAGCCGATCCGGATCGAAATCTCGATCCGATCCGGATCACGGCTAGGGTTTTTAATAGAACGAAAGGGTTTTGATTTCTTTTACCTTAATCTTTTGTTCTCAAGTCTCTAGAGCCTCTCTCTCTAAAATCCTTGCACCTTGGAGCTTTCCTAACCCAAGTTCTTCGAATCCAAGTAAGTTTCATTGATCAAAATCTCGTTTTTCACAGGTTTTCTCCTTTTTCTTCAAAACGTGATGAGATTTTTCTATCCTTTTCGTTTGTGAATGGTTTTTGGTCAAATCTCTTTTGAAATAATAACTCTGGGTAGATTAGTTTTGATTATATGCTAGGTATTCTCCTGATTAACGAATTTTTGGGCTTCGATTTCAAAAATTTCGATTTTAGGGCATATAATGGGAATTTTCCAAAATCATGCAATTGATCTAGTTTTAAAATTCCTTTTGCAAAACTAATTTGATTTATACTCTCTCTACATGATTATGATTGTTTGGGTACAATTTTTCAAATTTTTGAAAATTAACAATTTTTCATGTGTTCTTGAGTTGGTCTTCACAGGATACATTTTTCACTAGCGATCAAAATGGTGATCACATGGATTATTTTCCTACTTGCTGCCATGGGTCATGTCAAGGATACTGCCAAGCCTAAGAAGGCTACGAGAACGAAGAGAGCTCAGAATGATTCCGACACGGAGTCGGAAACGGAATCAATTGATTGGGATCAGCTTCAAGTTGAAGCAACAACTGCTCCCACTGCTTCAAAGGGAAAGGCGCCTGCGGAAACGTCAAAGGCTCCTCCTACTGCTGCTGAAAAGGGCAAAGCTCCCATGGAAGAAACTTCTGGGAAGACAAAAAGAAAAAGACTTGCTCGACGACTTGGACGAGCTCGGGGTATTGAAATAAATGAAACAGGTCAAGCAAAAACAAAGGATACTTCTCAAACTGAAACTGAGTCTGAAGACGATTGGGACACATTTCTTGATGAAGTACAACAAGGTATTAATGAAGAAAATAAGGTTTACCTAAAGAGCAAGAAGCTGACAAAGTCTTCCACAAGGAAAAAGAATGTGCCAAGCAATGAACCTCTTGACAATTCACACTCTTTGCCAAGAAGATCTCCTCGGAATGAAGGACAGACTGCTCCGTCAATTGTCACACAACGTTCTTCAAATTCCAGAAGAGTCGACCAAAAGGGAAACCTGGAGTCTTCCATCAAACAAGAGCAAGAGAAGATGGCTCTAGGACTCAGAAAGATGTCCAAGGACATACATCAGATGAAACAAGAGTGTTCTACGATTTCGGGATTGCTTAAAGGAATTTTGAAGAAGCTGGGTTGCACGAGCTCTGAGGACTCCGCCTCGAATGACTCAGATTCAGATGCTTGAATCGTTTGCCAACTAATTCTCTTATGCAGGAACTTCATTTTTTTTTACTTTTTTGTGCAGATCTTTAAGTTTTAGTTTTAAGTTTTAGTTCTCAAACTTTTGGTACTTGAACTATTAACTATTCTCTCCATTTTTGTAATTTTGGCTTAGTTTGTGACAAAAAGGGGGAGAGAGTTTAGAGAGAACTTGAACAATGATGATGTGAAAACTGTGTGAATGTGTGAACATTCAAGGTAAGTATCACTTCAACTTCAACTTTGGTTTTTATCTTGTGATTTGTTGCATGTTCCTACTAACTATTCGACTAACTATTTGGGCATGTAATATGACTAACAAGTTGATGTTGGACTAACACTTTGTGACATTTGGTTTTTGAATGCATAGAAGATATGTTGGTTTTTGACTATGATTCCCTTACATATCTGAATTCTCAAATGTCATGATGATCAGATAAACTCTATCTCTGTACTTGGTTTTGTATGTTTCAATTCTTGAGGTATCTAACGATTCTTTTTGTCAAGAATGATTTCTTTGTGCAGAGAGTACAGATGTCTAAGTCTAGAGTCTGTTTTAGGAGTTTATCTCATGTTTTTAAATTTTTGGATCTCCATTGTAAATTTTTGTTGTATGGTGATAGCAACAAAAATATCTTTTTGAATTTTCTTTAGTGGATTTGTGTTTTGTCACGAAACCGCCAAAGGGGGAGATTGTTACGGATTTTGAGTTGGCGTAATTTCGTGAAAGGTTCAAGTCTTGAAGATTGAAGGTGAAGAAGGTTGGATCATTTAACTCAATCTCAAGAAAGAAGAATTCAAAAGGATCAGGTATGTTTAACTAAAGATTTTTGGTGATCTGAATACTTCTTGTAGTGTAGAAACACCTGGAAGAATTTTTCATTGCATAAAAATCATAAACTGGACATGGGACATGTTCAGGATCCGGATCAGGCATTCCAATCCGGATCCCGAAGGGTGTTCGTTCATACACTGGTTCAATCCGGATCGCAGCATTTCATGATCCGGATCCCGAACACTAGTTTTACCTTTTTACTTGAACGATCCGGATCAGGATTTGCAATCCGGATCCCGAACGTTGATGTTTGGTGAAACTGTATGAACGATCCGGATCAGCCATTTCGATCCGGATCCCGAACCATCGTTTTTCTGGAAACCGTCTTTCTTGCTACTGCAATCCGGATCGCCGAAATCCGATCCGTATCGCCGTCCGTAAAATTTCCAGAAATGGTAGGTTTTTGATTCTTATCTTCTTCCTAGGGTTTCTAACCTATAAATAGACCCTATGATTCTTTTTTCTAGGGCAAGCCGATAATCCAAAATAGAGCCGTCATAATCAAATATCATCTTATACGGCCCTAGATCCACATATAGAGAAGAAAGGAAATACTAGATCTAATTCTATGTTTCTTCATCTATAATTGATTAGTTTGATTCTAGGTTTTCTTACTCACATCTTGAGTTGAATCAAACTAATGAATACTTAGATGGTATTTCCTATCTATCTTTGATCTAAGTATTCGGCGGATCATCACCACCCAAAAAACAACGATTTCCCCAAAAATCGGCGCGTGGATTCGCGTGTCCTTGTGGATTCAAGGTTCAACCGCTCTCGTGGATTCGGAGCGAGGTACGTTCGTGGATTCGAAGCGTGCTACTGGGTGAAGAACGTGGATTCGGTCGGACGTCGTGGACTCGACGTTGGACGCCGTGGATTCGGCGTTGGACGCAGATCGTGGATTCGAGACGCGTTGCGGAACGAGCGGAGAAGATCAACTAGGAGCGTATGGTAAAAGGTTGAGTCGTCTGTGAGTACGTTAAATCACCTTGTACGTGGTTCAATTCTAGTGGATTTCACCGTGTTATCGGTCCCGTGGTTTTTTACTCCGGTTTGGAGTTTTTCCACGTAAAAAACTTGCGTGTTATTTTATTTTTCCGCATTGGGTTTTATTGCGCAATGATTTTTTGAGTGTTTATTGTTTACACCTATTCACCCCCCTCTAGGTGTTTTTTCCCCTATTTAGATCTATATTTCATATAACCCAACAGGGGCCAGACAGTTATGGACAGTTTTGCTATCACATCGGCGCGGCTTATTTGCCCGATGATGAGGGTGGCAGCAGGAACTTTGCTATCACATCGGCCCGGCTTACTTGCCCGATGATGAGGGTGGTACAAATTGGGTTCATCTGGGGCGGTTGTTTATTGTTGCATACGGTTATTCCAGTCTAGGACTGTATTTTAGAGGCATAGTAGTGGTAGATTTCCCTTTTTCAGCGGTTTCATTTCTTTCCACTCTTCTTTCCTTTTTGCCTATGGTAGACCTAGTGGGTGTGTCAGAATTTGAGGTTTTACCCACTAGGGGAGGCTACTGGTTTACTAGTAGTTCTCACCCCCATTCTTCTTTCCTCTTTTTCTTCTTCCTTATTTTGCAGTGTCTTCTGCGGGTGCTGCTGGGCTTTCAGCGGCGGGTCGAGGAGAGAGGACGGTTGAGTAGATAGATCTCGAGGCGGGATGAGCGAGCTAGCTGGACTGTTGGTGTACCCAGGATTCCTCAGACGGTTGTACTTTTACATTTGGGACTGGCTTTTGCCAGCAGGTTGTATTTATTTTGGTGAGCAGGGAGAGACTGATGTATCATTTATACAGATGTATGGTATTTTATTTCCAGCTTCAGTCTGAGATGTATTAGATTTTAGTTCAGCTATGTTTTATTGCTCTTTTATTACTATCTCTTATATCTGAGCAGGTTTGGCGCTTCGTGTACGCGGGAAATACCGTGTGCACGGCGGATCTGTAGACGGGCCCGGGTTCCGGTTTACACCCGGGGCGTCACAGATTAGGTGGTATCAGAGCTTAGGGATAGGTCATTTGGGACTTGGGAAACCCTAGGCTTTTCGGCGGACCCTAGGATGTTAGTGCGTGAGAGACGCGACATTTTGCGAAAGTCGGTGATTTATTGGTTTGACTCTTCCTGTGAGTGAAGAGGGATCGACATATCCTATTTTTGTGGGACAGTTATGTTGGCTGCAGACAACATAAAGTTACAAAAATAGAGGGATGTCTTTGACTTTCGCTAGATTGGGTCGAGTGTTTGGGGTGTGCTGATTTGCGGTTTTGTCTTGGTGAGCGGTGTCTCCCCGACGTTGGGCCCTGACCCGGGTGCACCTTGGTGCGGCAGTTGGGTCTGAGCTGGTTGTTTCGGGCCGGATACCCAGATTGGAGTCTGAGAGCTCCGGACCTGAAGGGTAGGTGTGTTGGAGGCAGATCAGCGGAGCAGTGACACAGTTGTCAGATCAGCGCAGTGACACAGTTGTCGGATCAGCGCAGTGGCACAGTTGTCGGATCAGCGCAGTGGCACAGTTGTCGGAGTAGCGAGTAGCCCCCTCCGTGCCGACGTTTAGTGTTGGGGCACCGAGGCAGGGTGGATAGTTGACAGCGGGTAAGCTGTGGGATTGCGACGATCGAGTGAGCCAGTTTTGGCGGATGAGTCACCCCGAATTGTGGGAGTGAGTATGGAGCCCTTGGAGGCAGGGTCTTGTTCGGTAGGGGGAAAGAGAGTACTTGGAGGCCTTTTATGGCAAGAGTTAACGCAGTTGCTGAACTGCACGCTCCATGTATAGAGGGACGGGGCGCATAGGATATGAGTGTCTGAGAGTGGATTGCGCCAGGATACCTTTTAATTCGTGTTACGGCTGTTTGGTATTGGCATATTTCGTGAGTCAAGTCAGTGAGTTGAGTCGGAGTCTTAAAGGGATCAAATTGTCAATCAGCAATCAAAGACTTAGAGAAGATTCAACAAGAGCTCAAGTTGACACTCAGTGTCTTGAATCTTGAAGATTGAAGTTGAAGAATTGTGGATCAGTTACATCAATCTCAAGAAGAAAGTATTCAAGAGGATCAGGTATGTTTAACTAAATAATTGTGGTGATCCGAATACTTTCTTATAGTGTAGAAACACTTGGATGAACTTTTAATTGCATAATAATCAAAAACTGGTGTTCGGACTTGTTCAGGATCCGGATCAGAGCCAACGATCCGGATCCCGAAAGTTGTTGCTTCATACAAGACTTCGATCCGGATCCATGCAATTTTCGATCCGGATCCCGAATGTTAAGTTTTCTGATTTGTATGAACGATCCGGATCGGGCCTTGCAATCCGGATCCCGAACCCTTGGTTTTCTGGAATCGTCAATCTCGTTACGACGATCCGGATCGCAATAAATCTGATCCGGATCGCCGTCCTGAAAATTTCCAGATAAGGTATGTTTTTGATTCTTATCTCTTTCCAAAGGTTTCTAAACTATAAATAGACACTTAGGGTTTCTCAAAAACGTGGGAGCTACGGCCGATCAATTTATAAAACACTTGAGAGCAACCCTAGAGGCTAGGTTTTTATCGATCTTCTTCATAGCCTCTTTTAGGTCAATTCGATGGTTCTTTCAAGAACATATCTTTTGTCGAATTGATCTAATCTTTGCTTAGAGATTTCTTCTACGGTTCCTCAATGAGAATCTAAGCAGAGGATCACCATCGAAGTCAATATTCTTATCGACTGAGTTTGCGTCGTGGATTCGACGTGGCATCGTGGATTCGGTGTGCTAAAGGCGTTTCGTGGATTAGAAGCGTGCGTTCGTGGATTCGAACGTGAGCAGTGGACGGGCAAAACGGTGGAGCGCGAGGTCCAAGAAATTGAAGGAGGGGTTAAATCCGTGGAGACGGTAATCACCTTGTTATTCTTCTTTTCTTAGGGATTGTTATTGCGTGGATATCCAACCGGTCAGCGCAAGGTCCGAAGAAGCTGAAGGAGGGGTTTGAGTCCGTGGAGTCGGTAATCACCTTGTTATTCTTCTATTCTTAGTGGATTGTTATTGCGTGTTGGTCCCGTGGTTTTTTCTCCTGGATTGGAGTTTCCACGTATATCTCGGTGTGCTGTTTTTATTTTCCGCATTGGTTTTTATTTTGCACTGAGATTGAGTTTTTAAGTATTACACCTATTCACCCCCCCTCTAGTTGTTTGATAGTACCTATTTAGATCCTTGTGGATCCATAATAACTCTACAATTGGTATCAGAGCGGGTTTTAGGTTTATCTATCATGATGGGTGAAAGTGGTAATATTTATAGACCTTCTCTTTTTGATGGGACTAATTATGCTTATTGGAAAGTGCGGATGAGAGCTTTTCTCATCGCAATTGATGAGCGAGTATGGCAATCCGTGGAATGCGGTTGGGTGCATCCTGTTGAGGAAGTAGGAAATTCTACTACCCCAAAACCTCGCTCTAGATGGTCCAAAGAGGAATTTGAAAGATCTTCTTACAATGGGAAAGGTATGAACGCTTTATTTAACTCTCTTTCCTCGACTGAATTTACAAGAATTTCCGCGTGTGAAACCGCGAAGGAAATTTGGGATATTCTCAAAATTACACATGAGGGTACTAATCTTGTAAAAATTCAAAAGCTCCAGATGCTTACAAGTCAATTTGACTCTATTCATATGGAAGAGCATGAATTGTTTACAGATTATTACACTAGACTTCAAGATGTAATTAATACATGTGCTAATCTAGGAGAAAAGATCCCGGAGTCGAAAATTGTAAGAAAGATACTTCGGACTCTTCCGGAACGGTTTAGGGCAAAGGTTACCGCCATTGAAACCGTTAGTCATCCGGATGAGATGAGTGTTGAGGAATTAGTAGGTGCTTTGCAAACTTATGAATTGACTTTTCCTACTAATCAAGTTTCTTCCAAGTCTTCTTCTAAGCTTACAGGTATTGCATTCAAATCCACAAAGAAAGAAGATAGCGAATCGAGTTCCGACGATGAAATCTCTTTTGCCGATTTTGAAGAACAATTGGCGCGGATCACAAAGAAATTTCGTCGGAAATTTTGGAAGAATCGAACCGATGGATCTTCATCCACGAAACCATCTAAAGGATCATCGGGTTCTAAATCCTCTAACCTCAAATTCCTTGCAAAACCTTCTAAGGAAAAAGATGAATTCGAAGGGGAAATCCGATGTTATAGATGCAAAGGCTACGACCAT
Source organism: Tillandsia leiboldiana (assembly GCA_029204045.2). NCBI lineage: Eukaryota > Viridiplantae > Streptophyta > Magnoliopsida > Poales > Bromeliaceae > Tillandsia > Tillandsia leiboldiana. The sequence continues at coordinate 17,256 of JAQNDB010001832.1, forward strand.
ATTTCAACGGATTGTCCTACTCCGAAATTATATAAAAAGAAGGCTTTGCAAGCGAAAACTTGGGACGATTTTACTTCTAATGAATCAACCTCAAGTAAAGAGGAAAAAATCGTTGCTTCTCATGCCTCTCATTTTCCCTCTTCTAATAATTGTTTATCATCATTAGTCACTAACTCTACTCCTTTGATTTTGTATGAAACATCAACAACCGGCGGAGAGTCATCAAGTGAGGGGGAGTCGGACGAGGAAGAACTCGTTGAGGCATATCAACAACTTCTTGCGGAATCTAAGAAGATGGCCAAACATATCAAGAAGTTGAGAAAGCAACGACTTGAAGATCAAGACGAGAATCATGCTTTAAAGATCAAACTTCATGATCTCGAGGAGGAACGAGAGCTTTTATTGGATAATAATAAAATCCTCCAAGAAAAGATAAATCAATCGGAAACGGTCGTTAATTCCCATATTAACAAGATTGATTTTCTTGAAAAGCAGTTTGAGGAAATACATGTCACCAAACAAGCATTGACCAAGCAAGTTCATCAACTTAAATCCGACATACAAAGGATTTCAACCGGTTCCAAGAAACTTGAATGTATGTCCGGATTAGGTCAAACAAGCAAGGTTGGTTTGGGATTCAAAAAGAACCAAACTGTGAATGCTTCAAGTTCCACAATGAAATTGAAAGGAAGAACTTGTCACCTATGTGGACTTGAAGGACATTTGGTGAAGAATTGCCCGAAAAAGAGAAAGAAGAGTCCTTCGGCAACTTCATCTACGGAGCGAACTCAACGGAATCAAAAGACACATCAAGTCAAAGGAGTTCACTCAACCCACCAAAGGTCCGAGCCACAACATCAATCATTCAAGTGGATCACTGCGAGGCAAAGACCTAAGGTGGATCAACAGTCAAAGCGGACAACCCCCGGCCACAACGAATCAAGACAACCCAAAATCCAGCGATTTTGGATTCGGAAAGGTGATATCTTTCCTTGTCTTAAGTTCTAAATAGCTTATGACTGTATGTAATGCTTTGATTAGTTTTCCTTTCATATTTTTCTTAATCTTTGCATTACATGTTTCTCAATGCTCTTCGTTTTTATACTTTGTTTTTGAACAAAAGGGTTTTTACTGAACAAGTGCATTGAATAAAAAGGGCTTCACTTTTATTCACTCCAAATTAATTTTATTTGGATTATCAACTTTACTCCTTAATCATAATCTTGAAGATACTTCATTATAGGAGTTTTTGATTTTATAAGCATCAAATTTTAGAAATCATGTGTGATCTTTAGATGCTTAATCTATCTCGGTTGTGTGAATTCATTGTGATAAACGTGAGACAACCGATAGACTAAAATTTGGGATTTAATTCTTTCACGTAAGAGATTGCATTCTTTCAAGGGTATTGAAATGATTTGCAAAAGATGTGGAAAGACTTACATCCGAAAGGAGTGTGAAAACTACCACCACATGTAGGAAAGAGCTGCCACCCCGGTCGTCCGGTTTGTGTGTGAAGCTACCACATGTTATGGATGCTTGATAGTATTTTATGAGAAAATCTTTAGTTGAAGCATTTGGAGATTTATATGCAAAACTCTTATATTTTGAACAATCTCCTGGTTGGTATAAGGTGGGATAGTTGAAAGATGCTCAAAGAGCCACCCTTAGGTATTTTAGTGCTTATCTCAATTTGAAAGGGTAGAATTCAAGATTGATGTCGTTTGGAAATCTCCGTATGTCATCTTTGTAAATCCGTTACATCTTGATAGACTTTGGATCTCAAGATTATTTTTGATGACTTGTGTTTGATGAATATAACATGAAAAACGGTTTATAATGTTTTACCTTTATTTTTCATGATTTTGGAGTAAATCTTTTTAATTTTGTGAAATTAATTGGATTGAATGACATCTGTGTGAATTCACTGTTTAAAGCACTTAAATTGATTTCTTGATGGAATACAAATCGGTATTTGAAAAGATTCTAAAATCTGGATTTGTTTCAAGAAATTATTTAATTTTTGCTTTCTGGTACCGGTACGCAATCTGCATTTTTGTTATATATACCAGAACTGAGCTTTTATCTCTCTTTCTCCATGAACTAATTTTGTTAGTAATTTCCTTTTGTCTAGTATGTTCACTGTTTGACAATTTGTGACAAAAAGGGGGAGAAGAGAAATGACGGAGATGAGATCATCAAGAGAGGACAAACGAAACAAAAATGGAAAAATGGGGGAGAACGGAAAATGATGATCGTACCACAAAGGGGGAGAACATAGATGCTCAAGAACATGGAGAACATGTTAGAGATACTCAAGATAGGGGGAGACAAAGAAAGGTTGAAAGAGCTGGGAAAAACAAAAGAACCAAAAGGAAGAATCAAATGTAGGATTTTAATTTCTAACGACTAACGTTTGATTTTGTTTGGAGTTTTGTTTTGCAGGAATTACATCACTTTAAGACTCCAAGTCCTAAGTCATAGAGTATGTTCTAGGACTGTTTGGTTCAAATGTAATTTTGTATTTATTGGATCTTTCACGCAAAGAAAATCAATGTTTTGGTGATGACATTGAGTTTCGATTTTTTGGTTTAAGATGAGTGACTTGAGCGCTTTTATGTATTTTTGGGTTTTGTCACGAAATTGCCAAAGGGGGAGATTGTTACGGCTGTTTGGTATTGGCATATTTCGTGAGTCAAGTCAGTGAGTTGAGTCGGAGTCTTAAAGGGATCAAATTGTCAATCAGCAATCAAAGACTTAGAGAAGATTCAACAAGAGCTCAAGTTGACACTCAGTGTCTTGAATCTTGAAGATTGAAGTTGAAGAATTGTGGATCAGTTACATCAATCTCAAGAAGAAAGTATTCAAGAGGATCAGGTATGTTTAACTAAATAATTGTGGTGATCCGAATACTTTCTTATAGTGTAGAAACACTTGGATGAACTTTTAATTGCATAATAATCAAAAACTGGTGTTCGGACTTGTTCAGGATCCGGATCAGAGCCAACGATCCGGATCCCGAAAGTTGTTGCTTCATACAAGACTTCGATCCGGATCCATGCAATTTCCGATCCGGATCCCGAATGTTAAGTTTTCTGATTTGTATGAACGATCCGGATCGGGCCTTGCAATCCGGATCCCGAACCCTTGGTTTTCTGGAATCGTCAATCTCGTTACGACGATCCGGATCGCAATAAATCTGATCCGGATCGCCGTCCTGAAAATTTCCAGATAAGGTATGTTTTTGATTCTTATCTCTTTCCAAAGGTTTCTAAACTATAAATAGACACTTAGGGTTTCTCAAAAACGTGGGAGCTACGGCCGATCAATTTATAAAACACTTGAGAGCAACCCTAGAGGCTAGGTTTTTATCGATCTTCTTCATAGCCTCTTTTAGGTCAATTCGATGGTTCTTTCAAGAACATATCTTTTGTCGAATTGATCTAATCTTTGCTTAGAGATTTCTTCTACGGTTCCTCAATGAGAATCTAAGCAGAGGATCACCATCGAAGTCAATATTCTTATCGACTGAGTTTGCGTCGTGGATTCGACGTGGCATCGTGGATTCGGTGTGCTAAAGGCGTTTCGTGGATTCGAAGCGTGCGTTCGTGGATTCGAACGTGAGCAGTGGACGGGCAAAACGGTGGAGCGCGAGGTCCAAGAAATTGAAGGAGGGGTTAAATCCGTGGAGACGGTAATCACCTTGTTATTCTTCTTTTCTTAGGGATTGTTATTGCGTGGATATCCAACCGGTCAGCGCAAGGTCCGAAGAAGCTGAAGGAGGGGTTTGAGTCCGTGGAGTCGGTAATCACCTTGTTATTCTTCTATTCTTAGTGGATTGTTATTGCGTGTTGGTCCCGTGGTTTTTTCTCCTGGATTGGAGTTTCCACGTATATCTCGGTGTGCTGTTTTTATTTTCCGCATTGGTTTTTATTTTGCACTGAGATTGAGTTTTTAAGTATTACACCTATTCACCCCCCCTCTAGTTGTTTGATAGTACCTATTTAGATCCTTGTGGATCCATAATAACTCTACAATTCGTTGGGTCCCTCCAGTACGGATTTGGGACGCCTCATTGAAGTAGGCGCCGGGTGTGGAGCGTGGTATTGTAGTTCCTTTGGGTTGGGATCTACCGCCTGAGGCGAGTTCTGATTGAGGCGCTTGGCGCTGGGTGATGGAGGACAGATCAGTCGGTGGAGGCATTCCCGATTTCTTTTTCCAGGATAGTGGATTTCTGAGACTGTCGGAGCACATATGTTACAGCGGTCGGTGTGGTGATACTTGTTGGGCTGGCGGGTTCAGTTTTCTTTCGCGGCGGTTGATTATGCCGCATGGACAGTTTTCTTGGGGAGCCAGGCCCGGAGGTGTTGGTGCACTTGGGTTGCTTGAGGCTTATCTTCGCCTCTATAGCTTTGACTTCGGGAGAGAGGCGGGTGTTTCGCAGTGGATGAGTAGACTTTTGGCTGGTATGGTTGAGGGACCTACGGCGGCGCTGGGACTCGGTGATACCCCCTTTGGTTGCGAGTTCCCAGCTGTTCTTGTAGTAACCATTGGTTTAGAGTTATCTTGGTGTTCTTGAATTGGTTTTACTTACATCTTGTGCGCCTGGGGGGTCTGGTGCGTGATCTTTTTCTTCTTTTCTTGGCAGACCGTCGGGGCTCGCGGGTATTTTTAGGCAATAGAGCTCGCGAAATGGAGAACGGTGGCGCGATCAGATTCGAATTCTGACCCCGGGATCTCCCAGAATAAAATTTGAAAGATTACCAGTGGTTCCGGGTGCATCAAAAAGCGTGCGGACGATCGGCACGCTTTTCGAGGTAAACCAGCGGTCTCGGGTGCATCAGAAAGCGTGCGGGCGATCGGCACGCTATTCGAGGTAAGTGGACCCTGACCCGCATCCGATCGCTGAGTTTCGAATCTGGGGGTTTAGGGTGCCACTCCACCCCCATTCTCACCCGTGTGATTATTTACATCTTCGGTTGGGGGCGTAGGGTTTGCTCCCACTTCTCATTCCAGTGCGTAGTTTCCACCCGATCGCGTGCGAGGAGCCCGACCCTAGCGTTTTCCCCTCCATCGGTTGACGTGAAGAACCGAGGCGACGAGAGCAGGACGATCTTCCTCCTTCCACCCTTTACCGGCGAAAACGAGGTGAGCGTTTTGGGTTTTTCGTTCGTTTTGGTACGAGGTTTTCCCTTTTTCGTCGGTGTTGCGAGCGATACGGGATGTCGAACGGGAGGCCACCGCCGCCGTTGTTAAACGGGAGGCCGCCGCCGCCGTTGTCGTGTCCACGGGGTCGTCGCCGCAGTCGCCGGGGTCGCGGGGTCGCGATAGGAGCCGCGGGGGGGGGCAAAAGGGAGCGACACTGTTCACGGCGTACGGATTGGCTGCCGCGCGGTCCACGGGGCCGTCGTGCACCCAGCGCACGGTTCCCGAGCCCAGGGGCGCGGACCCGGCGCACGGCTGCGTGCGCCAGGCCGGGCGGTCCATGGGACCCGGCATGCACCCGGCGCACGGCATCCGGGCCCCGGGGCGCGGACCCGGCACACGAACGCGTGCGCCAGGCCCGCGCGGCCCACCGCTGAGGCGTGCACCCGGTGCACACCCCGTAGCCGAACAGCGTGAACCCGGTGCGCGCTTCAACTCGTGCGCGGCCCGGCCCATGCCGCAGCGGTCTACCGCTGCGGCGTGCGCCTGGTCTACACCGCTGCCGCCCTCCGTCGTGGACCCGGTCCACGCCTGGATCCGTGCACCCGTCTTCAGAAAATGGGTCCAGAAGCTCCGTTTTTAGCCCGTTTCTCCCCGTTTGTAAGACCTGGCTTTTTCGTGACCCTTCCCGTTACCCCTTTTTTCCTTCGACTGCCCGCCTGAGGGGCAATTTTTGGGTGTTTTTCCGGAGAATCCGTCGGGGCTCGCGGACATTTTTAGGCGGAAGGGCTCGCGAAATGGAGAACGGGGGCGCGATCGGTTTCAGATTCCGACTCCCGGTTCACCCGGAATAATTTTGCCAAAATTCGGACCCCACTTAGGCGCCCCGGTATCCGTGCGGACGATCGGCACGTTTCTCGAGGTAATTCTAGCCGCCGGATCTGTCCCTATTATTTAATTATTCTTTAACCCTTTGAGGAACCTAGGGTTTTAGGCGTTCCCTCCTAGGTCGCTTCGTTCGGCGGCTAGGGTTTTCTCTTTAAGAGACGCCACGAGAAGGGAAAAGAGAAGAGAGAAAAAGACGGCTAGGGTTTTCTCTTTAAGAAACGCCACGAGAAGGGAAAAGAGAAGAGAGAAAAAGACGGCTAGGGTTTTCTCTTTAAGAGACGCCACGAGGGGGAAAAAGAGAAGAATTAAACGGGGCTTTCGGGAAAAGGACGGAGGTAGCTTGCTCGCGGGATCAACCGGGCAACGTTAGGACGATCCCCTCCCTCTCTTTTCCGGCGTTTCAAAGGTGAGTTTTTATTAGTTTTGTTGAGTAGGCGTTTCGGGGGTGGAGTCTTCACGGGGAACACCGCCGCCGCCGCCGCCGGACCGGCCGCGGGCGGGGCGCCGCGCGGCGGGAGCGTCGCGCGGGCACCACCCGCAGGCGAGCACCGCGCGGCGCTTGGCCGCGCGGGGCCGCCCGCAGGTGGGGCGCCCGCGCGGGCTGGTGCCGCGCGGGGTCGCCCCCGCACCGCGGGCATGCGCCCGCGCGGCGCTTGGCCGCGCGGGGCCGCCCGCAGGTGGGGCGCCCGCGGGGGCTAAGGCCGCGCGGAGTCGCCCCCGCACCGCGGGCATGCGCCCGCGCGGCGCTTGGCCGCGCGGGGCCGCCCGCAGGTGGGGCGCCCGCGCGGGCTAAGGCCGCGCGGAGTCGCCCCCGCACCGCGGGCATGCGCCCGCTCGGCGCTTGGCCGCGCGGGGCCGCCCGCAGGTGGGGCGCCCGCGCGGGCTAAGGCCGCGCGGAGTCGCCCCCGCACCGCGGGCAATGCACCCGCGCGGCGCTTGGCCGCGCGGGGCCGCCCGCAGGTGGGCGCCCGCGCGGGTTGGTGCCGCGCGGGGTCGCCCCCGCACCGCGGGCAACGCGCCCGCGCGGCGCTTGGCCGCGCGGGGCCGCCCGCAGGTGGGGCGCCCGCGCGGGCTGGTGCCGCGCGGGGTCGCCCCCGCACCGCGGGCAATGCACCCGCGCGGCGCTTGGCCGCGCGGGGCCGCCCGCAGGTGGGGCGCCCGCGCGGGCTGGTGCCGCGCGGGGTCGCCCCCGCACCGCTGGCAATGCACCGCGCGGTGCTTGGCCGCGCGGGGCCGCCCGCAGGTGGGGCGCCCGCGCGGGCTGGTGCCGCGCGGGGTCGCCCCCGCACCGCGGGCAATGCGCCCGCGCGGCGCTTGGCCGCGCGGGGCCGCCCGCAGGTGGGGCGCCCGCGCGGGCTGGTGCCGCGCGGGGTCGCCCCCGCACCGCGGGCAACGCGCCGCGCGGCGCTTGGCCGCGCGGGGCCGCCCGCAGGTGGGGCGCCCGCGCGGGCTGGTGCTGCGCGGGGTCGCCCCCGCACCGCGGACAGCGCGCCCGTGCGGCGCTTGCCCGCGCAGGGGCGCCCGCGCGGGCTGTGGCCACGGGGTGCTGTGCCCGGGCGGAGTGTGCGCTGCACGGGCCGGTGCCGGGCGGGGAACTCCGCCGCACATGGGTGGGAGTCGGTGTGAGTTTCGGATCCTTAGTCTTGACTTGCCCTTATACCTTCAGGAGTGCAGGACATTGTTGGCAGCGGACGCACGATCTCGGACGTACCGAACGCCGGACGACACACACACAAGGTGGGTAAATTCGCCGAGGTAAATTGGGTAAGGGCGGACATGAGCAAAGGTGTTTCTCTCTAAGTTGCTCCTCGTGAGCAATGGTGGGTTTCTCTCTAAGTTGCTCCTCGTGAGCAAAGGTGGGTTTCTCTCTAAGTTGCTCCTCGTGAGCAAAGGTGGGTTTCTCTCTAAGTTGCTCTTTGTGAGCAAAGGTGTGTTCCTCTTCAAGTTGCTCTCAATGAGCAACGGTGTTTTCCTCTTTAAGATTTTCTCATGAGCAAAGGTGTTCACCCTTCTGTTTGTCCTTATGAGCAACGCTGACCCCGATTCTTATTTTATTCGCTTTATCATCTGAGGCTCAAGTTTTACTACACGCACACCAGCGGTTTGGCCACCGCAAGGGTGTGCTTTTCCGGAAAAGTGGTACGTTGACCCGTGTACCCCACGCGGAGGTGGCGTTAGGGATGGGGGCCCTCATGGGTGGAGGGTGTGAGCGGTGACGCCGAGGTTGGTGCTCGGCGGCCAAGGCAGGTGCTCGGCAGAGAGGGGAGGGGCACCGGGGTAGGGGTCCGGTGCGGTGTCCGGGGAGGGTGCCCGGTTTATGTTTGGTGCAGGTTGTGATCATTGTTGACGTTGTATGGGAGGGGGGGGGTGACAGTTGCTCTGGTTACAGTGGTTTGTTTTATTATAGTATTCTTGCTCATTATGTTTATTTCTAGTCACTGACTTCCCACTCCGTGACAGGTTCGTCCAGGGGCGAGTGCTAGGGCGCCGGTGAGGACGCGAGGGTGTTGATCTGATTTTTGGGTGACTTCAGATACAGTGACTATTTTTCCCTTTTCTTTTATTATTCATGATAGCTAGTTGTGGATTGCGACACCCCCGTGGGGTCGAAGTGGATGTTGCCCTTTTTCCTTTTCGAATAATTGAATGAATTCTACGTTCTCTCTTACTTGGCCGTTTTGAACGATGGAAAGCAAAGAAAACCGATTGCGAAAACTACTTTTAAAACGTGGGTGTCGAGTGGGCACCGAGCTTTACAAACCTTATGGGATTTATGTGTTTGCGAACTGTTTTCATAAACGATGGCGTCGTGTGGATGCCGCTTTCAAAACCTTGTGATTATTTATCCTTTCAAAACACCGGCCTCTATGCTCTAAGTGAATGCTAGAATATCATGTGTATTGTTTGGTTGTATGTGTACGAGACTCCAACTGATGTGGTTAGAGATTGTGTGTGCTACGCCTTGTGAGACACTTTGTAGTTGAGACGCCGTGCATATACAAAGGAGACTCTGCCCATTTGCAGAATGAATTTGTGTATGCGGCGGGTCTGGGCACGCGCCGGGGAGTAATGTTTTACAAAAAAAAATATATGGCTGATTCAGGGGCATCGGTGGCTCCTCTTCCGCGCGATTTGAACCCCCGGGGCGTGACAGATTAAGATGGTATCAGAGCGGTAAACTCTAACCACAACAGTCGGGGCCTAACATCCACGGGCGCAATACTCTGGCTGCTAAGTAATAAAGTGAACACGGGATAAATAAATAGAACACGAGTGTACGTGGGGGAGGGTAGAGATTAAGTAGAACCCTTTAGGAGCCAGGTTACCTTGACAGTTATGTCTCTATGTTTTGTGATGATCGGTATGCTTTCATTATGTACGCAGATACAATAGCAGTCCAACACAGTGAGCGACGACCGACGGAAATGGACGCCGCAGCCGGAGCGAACCGCTTGCTGCGCAACCAACTGCGCGATGTGGCAGGACAGCTGCTGACTCTCACGGAGCGTCTGTGCATGCTGACGCAGGATCTTGAGAGCGTTGACCACTTCCAGCACGGCCCATGGGACGGTACCCCTCGCGGGATGCCACCAGCGGGATTTCCCACCTATCACGATGCAGTCAATTTGGCCATGCGTGCGGAGCAAGAGTACGCCCGGCAAGGGTGCCCCTACTGTGACCCGGCGGAGGACCCCTATCTGGCGAGCCGCGCGACCAAACGTCCGAAGGTAGAACCGGAGTCTGGACCAGTGAAGGAGGAGGGGCCCGACCCATTGAAGCCGTGCGTCATTTGTGGCGGCGCACATCGAATGATGGGCTGCCCCTGGCGGGATGATCACTGTTTCCGGTGTGGTAGACCGGGTCACACGCGTTACACGTGCCCCCAGAAGCCAGGCGTCACTAGGCCCCCGGCGCCGGGACCTGTCGAAGCAGAGAAAGCCGCCACCCCCGCCTTGCAGGGGAGCCCCAAACCAAGGTACTGGGCGAACCAACACCTGGAAAATGCAAGGAAGGGTGGGCAGGTACCAACAGGAACCCCGGAGTCGCTACAAGGGCCCTGCGTCATCTGCGGAAAGGCGCATCGAGTGACGAACTGCCTTTGGAGGTACTCCCACTGCAATGGTTGCGGCAAACCAGATCACACCCGCGCTTCATGTCCGCGAGAACGGGCCGCTACAGCCGCAACGCCACAACCGGAGGGACGAGAGGATACCGCGGCTCCCAACCCACAGAAGGACCGACCCGACGGCTCGCCGTCGGCGGACTCGTACGATACCAGGACCCTGCCCAACCACGCAGTGCGGCGCTGGCCCAGGGGTTGCGGGAGGGCTACCCCAGCCGCCCCAGCAGACGGTGCAACGTCCCGAACCGAGTGACGACAGGTAATACTTGAACTACTTCTTTTTAGTTGGGGACATCCGTCGAACCTGAGTAAACCATCCCTGACTGACCCCGACCAAACCCCCCCCCCTGGTCGTGTGAGTTATACCATCCTTCCTTTATCTGTTGTGGGATTTGGCTATGTCCCGTCGTTAGTAATAGCTTCGTTGTTTTCCTGTTCGTTTTTTTTTCCTCGGATCTTTTGGGGAGGGGCGAACGCCTTTAAGAGGGACTGCGGGAATCCGCCGTTGGCGTAGTCCGCAGATACTCCCTTTTCTTTTCTAAGATCCCTTCTTTTCTTTCATCCAAAACCAACCGGATTTGGCCTTGATCTACTTAGGCACGCACTCTTTTGTTTCTTCCTACTTGGGGACCGCGCACTTAGTAGCGAAAAGTAAAGGGCGCCGAGTTCCTTTGGACGGCCCAACGCCAAGGAAAGCTGTGAAGAGTCTAAAAAGCGATTAACAAGGGCGCCCGTGCTCGCCGTACCAACGCCCGGGGAAGACTTCGAGTTATGCCGCACTGCATCGCGAATTGGACTGGAGGGAGTACTAAGGCAGTAAGGAAGAGTCGTGGCCTATGCGACAAGGCAACTTAAGGACTACATGTAGAACTAACCGGCACACGACCTGGGGTTCGCCGCAGTCGACCTCGTCCTGAGACTGTTGAGGCACTATCTCTTCGGGGCCCACGGTAACGTACCCACGGACCACCAAAGCCTTAAACGCCCTTCCACCCAGAAGGAGCCGAACCTATGGCGAAGACGGTGGTTGGGGCTATTGAGGGATTACGACCTGGACACGAGACCGACTGACCAAGTATACATCGATGAGTTGCGAGGCTACACGGAACGCCGACACCTACCACTTCGGGCCAAACTACACTTCAGCCCGGCCTTGCACCTCAGATGGATGGGCGATCCGAACGGGCGATCCAGATCCTCGAGGGCATACTCCGAGCGTGCATATTGGTTTTGAATGGGCGGATGGTCACGCTACCTACCCCTCGTCGAGTTCGCCTACGGCGTCAATTACCAGACAAGCACCCGGGTGACGCCGTACAAAGCATCATACGGTAGGCGCTTGCAAGCCCCCCCCCCCCTGATTCGTTGGGACGATCAGGGGCGAGGCGGGTCGGGTTGAGAGGCTAGTTGCGCCATAGTACGTGGGACTTTTTGGGATTCCGGAGTGCGACGGCCCCGTGGCCCATCGCCCCGCCCTACCACCGAATCACGACCGAGCTCTGGTCGTGTCCGCGCATTCATGCTTCGGAAGTATCCCCCAATCCGTCGCGAGTGCTTGACGACTCTGCAAATCGAGTTCAAAGAAAACTTGAACTACGAGGAAGAGTCGGTGCGGACCCTAGCGCGGGAGGACTGAAAAGCTACGAAATCGGACTTCTCCCTACGTGAAGGTGTTGTGGAGCAATCAGGAAGAACGTGAGACAACCTGGGAACTCGAATCAAGGATGAAGGAGTGCTACCCGGAACCCCTTCGCAGCAGGCGGGAGTTAAGTTTCGGGGACGAAACTTGTTTTTATTAGTGAGTGATGTAAGACCTGGCTTTTTCGTGACCCTTCCCGTTACCCCTTTTTCCTTCGACTGCCCGCCTGAGGGGCAATTTTTGGGTGTTTTTCCGGAGAATCCGTCGGGGCTCGCGGACATTTTTAGGCGGAAGGGCTCGCGAAATGAGAACGGGGGCGCGATCGGTTTCAGATTCCGACTCCCGGTTCACCCGGAATAATTTTTCCAAATTCGGACCCCACTTAGGCGCCCCGGGATCCGTGCGGACGATCGGCACGTTTCTCGAGGTAATTCTAGCCGCCGGATCTGTCCCTATTATTTAATTATTCTTTAACCCTTTGAGGAACCTAGGGTTTTAGGCGTTCCCTCCTAGGTCGCTTCGTTCGGCGGCTAGGGTTTTCTCTTTAAGAGACGCCACGAGAAGGGAAAAGAGAAGAGAGAAAAAAGACGGCTAGGGTTTTCTCTTTAAGAAACGCCACGAGAAGGGAAAAAGAGAAGAGAGAAAAAGACGGCTAGGGTTTTCTCTTTAAGAGACGCCACGAGGGGGAAAAAGAGAAGAATTAACGGGGCTTTCGGGAAAAGGACGGAGGTAGCTTGCTCGCGGGATCAACCGGGCAACGTTAGGACGATCCCCTCCCTCTCTTTTCCGGCGTTTCAAAGGTGAGTTTTTATTAGTTTTGTTGAGTAGGCGTTTCGGGGGTGGAGTCTTCACGGGGAACACCGCCGCCGCCCGCCGCCGGACCGACCGCGGGCGGGGCGCCGCGCGGCGGGAGCGTCGCGCGGGCACCACCGCAGGGCGAGCACCGCGCGGCGCTTGGCCGCGCGGGGCCGCCCCGCAGGTGGGGCGCCCGCGCGGGCTAAGTGCCGCGCGGAGTCGCCCCCGCACCGCGGGCATGCGCCCGCGCGGCGCTTGGCCGCGCGGGGCCGCCCGCAGGTGGGGCGCCCGCGCGGGCTAAGGCCGCGCGGAGTCGCCCCCGCACCGCGGGCATGCGCCCGCGCGGCGCTTGGCCGCGCGGGGCCGCCCGCAGGTGGGGCGCCCGCGCGGGCTAAGCCGCGCGGGTCGCCCCCGCACCGCGGGCATGCGCCCGCGCGGCGCTTGGCCGCGCGGGGCCGCCCGCAGGTGGGGCGCCCGCGCGGGCTGGTGCCGCGCGGGGTCGCCCCCGCACCGCGGGCAACGCGCCCGCGCGGCGCTTGGCCGCGCGGGGCCGCCCGCAGGTGGGGCGCCCGCGCGGGCTGGTGCCGCGCGGGTCGCCCCCGCACCGCGGGCAACGCGCCGCGCGGCGCTTGGCCGCGCGGGCCGCCCGCAGGTGGGGCGCCCGCGCGGGCTGGGGCCGCGCACCGCGGCAACGCGCGCGGCGCTTGGCCGCGCGGGGCCGCCCGCAGGTGGGGCGCCCGCGCGGCTGGTGCCGCGCGGGGTCGCCCCCGCACCGCGGCAACGCGCCCGCGCGGCGCTTGGCCGCGCGGGGCCGCCCGCAGGTGGGGCGCCCGCGCGGCTGGTGCCGCGCGGGGTCGCCCCCGCACCGCGGGCAACGCGCCGCGCGGCGCTTGGCCGCGCGGGGCCGCCCGCAGGTGGGGCGCCCGCGCGGGCTGGTGCCGCGCGGGGTCGCCCCCGCACCGCGGACAGCGCGCCCGTGCGGCCCTTGCCCGCGCAGGGGCGCCCGCGCGGGCTGGGGCCACGGGGTGCTGTGCCCGGGCGGAGTGTGCGCTGCATGGGCCGGTGCCGGGCGGGGAACTCCGCCGCACATGGGAGGGAGTCGGTGTGAGTTTCGGATCCTTAGTCTTGACTTGCCCTTATACCTTCAGGAGTGCAGGACATTGTTGGCAGCGGACGCACAATCTCGGACGTACCGAACGCCGGACGACACACACACAAGGTGGGTAAATTCGCCGAGGTAAATTGGGTAAGGGCGGACATGAGCAAAGGTGTTTCTCTCTAAGTTGCTCCTCGTGAGCAAAGGTGGGTTTCTCTCTAAGTTGCTCCTCGTGAGCAAAGGTGGGTTTCTCTCTAAGTTGCTCCTCGTGAGCAAAGGTGGGTTTCTCTCTAAGTTGCTCTTCGTGAGCAAAGGTGTGTTCCTCTTCCAGTTGCTCTCAATGAGCAACGGTGTTTCCCTCTTTAAGATTTTCTCATGAGCAAAGGTGTTCACCCTTCTGTTGTCCTTATGAGCAACGCTGACCCCGATTCTTATTTTATTCGCTTTATATCTGAGGCTCAAGTTTTACTACACGCACACCAGCGGTTTGGCCACCACAAGGGTGTGCTTTTCCGGAAAAGTGGTACGTTGACCCGTGTACCCCACGCGGAGGTGGCGTTAGGGATGGGGCCCTCATGGGTGGAGGGTGTGAGCGGTGACGCCGAGGTTGGTGCTCGGCGGCCGAGGCAGAGTCCTCGGCAGAGAGGGGAGGGGCACCGGGGTAGGGGCCCGGTGCGGTGTCCGGGGAGGGTGCCCGGTTTATGTTTGGTGCAGGTTGTGATCATTGTTGACGGTGTATGGGAGGGGGGGGGTGACAGTTGCTCTGGTTACAGTGGTTTGTTTTATTATAGTATTCTTGCTCATTATGTTTATTTCTAGTCACTGACTTCCCACTCCGTGACAGGTTCGTCCAGGGGCGAGTGCTAGGGCGCCGGTGAGGACGCGAGGGTGCTGATCTGATTTTTGGGTGACTTCAGATACAGTGACTCTTTTTCCCTTTTCTTTTATTATTCATGGTAGCTAGTTGTGGATTGCGACACCCCCGTGGGGTCGAAGTGGATGTTGCCCTTTTTTTTTCCTTTTCGAATAATTGAATGAATTCTTACGTTCTCTCTTACTTGGCCGTTTGAACGATGGAAAGCAAGAAAACCGATTGCGAAAACTACTTTTAAAACGTGGGTGTCGAGTGGGCACCGAGCTTTACAAACCTTATGGGATTTATGGTGTTTGCGAACTGTTTTCATAAACGATGGCGTCGTGTGGATGCCGCTTTCAAAACCTTGTGATTATTTATCCTTTCAAATCCACCGGCCTCTATGCTCTAAGTGAATGCTAGAATATCATGTGTATTGTTTGGTTGTATGTGTACGAGACTCCAACTGATGTGGTTAGAGATTGTGTGTGCTACGCCTTGTGAGACACTTTGTAGTTGAGACGCCGTGCATATACAAAGGAGACTCTGCCCATTTGCAGAATGAATTTGTGTATGCGGCGGGTCTGGGCACGCGCCGGGAGTAATGTTTTACAAAAAAAAATATATGGCTGATTCAGGGGCATCGGTGGCTCCTCTTCGCGCGATCCGAACCCCCGGGGCGTGACAGTTTGTCTCCGATTGGTTTATCTTTTCTTGGAGGATTTTATTATTATCCAATAAAAGCTCTCGTTCCTCCTCGAGATCATGAAGATTGATCTTTAAAGCATGATTCTCGTCTTGAATCTCAAGTCGTTGCTTCCTCAACTTCTTAATATGTTTGGCCATCTTCTTTGATTCCGAAAGAAGTTGTTGATATGCCTCAACGAGTTCTTCTTCGTTCGACTCCCCTCACTTGATGACTCTCCGCCGGATGTTGATGTTTCATGCAAAATCAAAGGAATAGAGTCAGTGATTAAAGATGATAAGCAACCATTAGAAGAGGGAATATGAGAGGCATGAGAGGCAACAACTTTTTCCTCTTTACTTGAGGTCGATTCATTAGAAGTAGAATCGTCCCAAGTTTTCGCTTGCAAAGCCTTCTTTTTATATGATTTCTTAGAAGGACAATCCATTGAAAAATGGCCGTAGCCTTTGCATCGATAGCATTGGATTTCCCCTTCGAAATCATCTTTTTCTTTTTCTTTAGAAGGTTTTGCAAAGCTTTGAGTTTAGAGGATTTAGAACCCGATGATCCTTTAGAAGATTTCGTGGATGAAGATCCATCGGTTCGATTCTTCCAAAACTTCCGACGAAATTTCTTTGTGATCCGCGCCAATTGTTCTTCAAAATCGGCAAAAGAGATTTCATCGTCGGAACTTGATTCGCTATCTTCTTCCTTTGTTGATTTGAATGCAATACCTGTAAGCTTAGAAGAAGACTTGGAAGAAACTTGATTAGTAGGAAAAGTCATTTCATAAGTTTGCAAAGCACCTACTAATTCCTCTATACTCATCTCATCCGGATGACTAACGGTTTCAATGGCGGTAACCTTTGCCCTAAACCGTTCCGGAAGAGTCCGAAGTATCTTTCTTACAATTTTCGACTCCGGGATCTTTTCTCCTAAATTAGCACATGTGTTGATTACATCTTGAAGTCTAGTGTAATAATCTGTAAACAATTCATGCTCTTCCATATGAATAGAGTCAAATTGACTTGTAAGCATCTGGAGCTTTTGAATTTTTACAAGATTAGTACCCTCATGTGTAATTTTGAGAATATCCCAAATTTCCTTCGCGGTTTCACACGCGGACTCAGTCGAGGAAAGAGAATTAAATAAAGCGTTCATACCTTTCCCATTGTAAGAAGATCTTTCAAATTCCTCTTTGGACCATCTAGAGCGAGGTTTTGGGGTAGTAGAATTTCCTACTTCCTCAACAGGATGCACCCAACCGCATTCCACGGATTGCCATACTCGCTCATCAATTGCGATGAGAAAAGCTCTCATCCGCACTTTCCAATAAGCATAATTAGTCCCATCAAAAAGAGGAGGTCTATAAATATTACCACTTTCACCCATCATGATAGATAAACCTAAAACCCGCTCTGATACCAATTGTAGAGTTATGGATCCACAAGGATCTAAATAGGTACTATCAAACAACTAGAGGGGGGGGTGAATAGGTGTAATACTTAAAAACTCAATCTCAGTGCAAAATAAAAACCAATGCGGAAAATAAAAACAGCACACCGAGATATACGTGGAAACTCCAATCCAGGAGAAAAACCACGGGACCAACACGCAATAACAATCCACTAAGAATAGAAGAATAACAAGGTGATTACCGACTCCACGGACTCAACCCCTCCTTCAGCTTCTTCGGACCTTGCGCTGACCGGTTGGATATCCACGCAATAACAATCCCTAAGAAAAGAAGAATAACAAGGTGATTACCGTCTCCACGGATTTAACCCCTCCTTCAATTTCTTGGACCTCGCGCTCCACCGTTTTGCACGTCCACTGCTCACGTTCGAATCCACGAACGCACGCTTCGAATCCACGAAACGCCTTTAGCACACCGAATCCACGATGCCACGTCGAATCCACGACGCAAACTCAGTCGATAAGAATATTGACTTCGATGGTGATCCTTTGCTTAGATTCTCAATGAGAACCGTAGAAGAAATCTCTAAGCAAAGATTAGATCAATTCGACAAAAGATATGTTCTTGAAAGAACCATCGAATTGACCTAAAAGAGGCTATAAAGAAGAACGATGAAACCTAGCCTCTAGGGTTGCTCTCAAGTGTTTTATAAATTGATCGGCCGTAGCTCCCACGTTTTTGAGAAACCCTAAATGTCTATTTATAGTTTAGAAACCTTTGGAAAGAGATAAGAATCAAAAACATACCTTATCTGGAAATTTTCAGGACGGCGATCCGGATCGGATTTACTGCGATCCGGATCGTCGTAACGAGATTGACGATTCCAGAAAACCAAGGGTTCGGGATCCGGATTGCAAGGCCCGATCCGGATCGTTCATACAAATCAGAAAACTTAACATTCGGGATCCGGATCGGAAATTGCATGGATCCGGATCGAAGTCTTGTATGAAGCAACAACCTTCGGGATCCGGATCGTTGGCTCTGATCCGGATCCTGAACATGTCCGAACACCAGTTTTTGATTATTATGCAATTAAAAGTTCATCCAAGTGTTTCTACACTATAAGAAAGTATTCGGATCACCACAATTATTTAGTTAAACATACCTGATCCTCTTGAATACTTTCTTCTTGAGATTGATGTAACTGATCCACAATTCTTCAACTTCAATCTTCAAGACTCAAGACACTGAGTGTCAACTTGAGCTCTTGTTGAATCTTCTCTAAGTCTTTGATTGCTGATTGACAATTTGATCCCTTTAAGACTCCGACTCAACTCACTGACTTGACTCACGAAATATGCCAATACCAAAATGCCGTAACAATCTCCCCCTTTGGCAATTTCGTGACAAAACCCAAAAATACATAAAAGCGCTCAAGTCACTCATCTTAAACCAAAAATCGAAACTCAATGTCATCACCAAAACATTGATTTCTTTGCGTGAAAGATCCAATAAATACAAAATTACATTTGAACCAAACAGTCCTAGAACATACTCTATGACTTAGGACTTGGAGTCTTAAAGTGATGTAATTCCTGCAAAACAAAACTCCAAACAAAATCAAACGTTAGTCGTTAGAAATTAAAATCCTACATTTGATCCGTCTTCCTTTTGGTTCTTTTGTTTTTCTGCTCTTTCAATTTTTTCTTTGTCTCCCCCTATCTTGAGCATCTCTACATGTTTTCCATGTCTCCATGTTCTTGAGCATCTATGTTCTCCCCCTTTGTGATACGATCATCATTTTCCGTTCTCCCCCATTTTTCCATTTTCGTTTCGTTTATCCTCTCTTGATGATCTCATCTCCGTCATTTCTCTTCTCCCCCTTTTTGTCACAAATTGTCAAACAGTGAACATACTAGACAAAAGGAAATCACTAACAATATTAGTTCATAGAGAAAGAGAGATAAAAGCTCAGTTCTGGTATATAACAAAAATGCAGATTGCGTACCTGTACCAGAAAGCAAAAATCAAATAATTTCTTGAAACAAATCCAGATTTTAGAATCTTTTCAAATACCGATTTGTATTCCATCAAGAAATCAATTTAAGTGCTTTAAACAGTGAATTCACACAGATGTCATTCAATCCAATTAATTTCACAAAATTAAAAAGATTTACTCCAAAATCATGAAAAATAAAGGTAAAACATTATAAACCGTTTTTCATGTTATATTCATCAAACACAAGTCATCAAAATAATCTTGAGATCCAAAGTCTATCAAGATGTAACGGATTTACAAAGATGACTTACGGAGATTTCCAAATGACATCAATTTGAATTCTACCCTTTCAAATTGAGATAAGCACTAAAATACCTAAGGGTGGCTCTTTGAGCATCTTTCAACTATCCCACCTTATACCAACCAGGAGATTGTTCAAAATATAAGAGTTTTGCATATAAATCTCCAAATGCTTCAACTAAAGATTTTCTCATAAAATACTATCAAGCATCCATAACATGTGGTAGCTTCACACACAAACCGGACGACCGGGGTGGCAGCTCTTTCCAGCATGTGGTGGTAGTTTTCACACTCCTTTCGGATGTAACTCTTTCCACATCTTTTGCAAATCATTTCAATACCCTTGTAAGAATGCAATCTCTTACGTGAAAGAATTAAATCCCAAATTTTAGTCTATCGGTTGTCTCACGTTTATCACAATGAATTCACACAACCGAGATAGATTAAGCATCTAAAGATCACACATGATTTCTAAAATTTGATGCTTATAATATCAAAAACTCCTATAATGAAGTATCTTCAAGATTATGATTATGGAGTAAAGTTGATAATCCATATAAAATTAAATTGGAGTGAATGAAAGTGAAGCCCTTTTTATTCAATGCACTTGTTCATTAAAACCCTTTTGTTCAAAAACAAAGTATAAAAACGAAGAGCATTGAAAAACATGTAATGCAAAGATTAAGAAAGATATGAAGGGAAAACCAATCAAAGCATTACATACAGTCATAAGCTATTTAGAACTTAAGACAAGGAAAGATATCACCTTTCCGAATCCAAAATCGCTGGATTTTGGGTTGTCTTGATTCGTTGTGGCCGGGGGTTGTCCGCTTTGACTGTTGATCCACCTTAGGTCTTTGCCTCGCAATGATCCACTTGTATGATTGATGTTGTGGCTCGGACCTTTGGTGGGTTGAGTGAACTCCTTTGACTTGATGTGTCTTTTGATTCCGTTGAGTTCGCTCCGTAGATGAAGTTGCCGAAGGACTCTTCTTTCTCTTTTTCGGGCAATTCTTCACCAAATGTCCTTCAAGTCCACATAGGTGACAAGTTCTTCCTTTCAATTTAGTTGTGGAACTTGAAGCCTTCACAGTTTGGTTCTTTTTAAATCCCAAACCAACCTTGCTTAATTGACCTAATCCGGACATACAATCAAGTTTCTTGGAACCAGTTGAAAGCCTTTGTATGTCGGATTTGAGTTGATGAACTTGCTTGGTCAAAGCTTGGTTGGTGACATGAATTTCCTCAAACTGCTTTTCTAGAAAACCAATCTTGTCCATATATGATGTAGCGTTTGTGTAAGACCTGGCTTTTTCGTGACCCTTCCCGTTACCCCTTTCTCTTTGACTGCCCGCCTGAGGGACAATTTTTGGGTGTTTTTCCAGAGAATCCGTCGGGGCTCGCGGACATTCTTAGGCGGAAGGGCTCGCGAAATGGAGAACGGGGGCGCGATCGGTTTCAGATTCCGACTCCGGGTTCACCGGAATAATTTTCCAAATTTCGGACCCCACTTAGGCGCCCCGGGATCCGTGCGGACGATCGGCACGTTTCTCGAGGTAATTCTAGCCGCCGGATCTGTCCCTATTATTTAATTATTCTTAACCCTTTGAGGAACCTAGGGTTTTAGGCGTTCCCTACTAGGTCGCTTCGTTCGGCGGCTAGGGTTTCTCTTTAAGAGACGCCACGAGAAGGGAAAAGAGAAGAGAGAAAAAAAAGACGGCTAGGGTTTTCTCTTTAAGAGACGCCACGAGAAGGGAAAAGAAAGAGAGAAAAAGACGGCTAGGGTTTTCTCTTTAAGAGACGCCACGAGGGGGAAAAAGAGAAGAATTAAACGGGGCTTTCGGGAAAAGGACGGAGGTAGCTTGCTCGCGGGATCAACCGGGCAACGTTAGGACGATCCCCTCCCTCTCTTTCCGGCGTTTCAAAGGTGAGTTTTTATTAGTTTTGTTGAGTAGGCGTTTCGGGGGTGGAGTCTTCACGGGGAACACCGCCGCCGCCGCCGCCGGACCGACCGCGGGCGGGGCGCCGCGCGGCGGGAGCGTCGCGCGGGCACCACCCGCAGGCGAGCACCGCGCGACGCTTGGCCGCGCGGGGCCGCCCGCAGGTGGGCGCCCGCGCGGGCTAAGGCCGCGCGAGTCGCCCCCGCACCGCGGGCATGCGCCGCGCGGCGCTTGGCCGCGCGGGGCCGCCCGCAGATGGGGCGCCCGCGCGGGCTAAGGCCGCGCGGAGTCGCCCACCGCCCGCGGGCAATGCACCCGCGCGGCGCTTGGGCCGCGCGGGGCCGCCCGCAGGTGGGGCGCCCGCGCGGGCTGGTGCCACGCGGGTCGCCCCCGCACCACGGCAACGCGCCCGCGCGGCGCTTGGCCGCGCGGGGCCGCCCGCAGGTGGGGGCGCCCGCGCGGGCTAAGGCCGCGCGGAGTCGCCCCCGCACCGCGGGCAACGCCCGCCGCGCGGCGCTTGGCCGCGCGGGCCGCCCGCAGGTGGGGCGCCCGCGCGGGCTGGTGCCGGCGGGGTCGCCCCCGCACCGTGGGCAACGCGCCCGCGCGGCGCTTGGCCGCGCGGGCCGCCCGCAGGTGGGCCGCCCGCGCGGGCTGGTGTCGCGCGGGGTCGCCCCCGCACCGCGGCAACGCGCCGCGCGGCGCTTGGCCGCGCGGGGCCGCTCGCAGGTGGGGCGCCCGCGCGGGCTGGTGCGCGCGGGGTCGCCCCCGCACCTCGGACAGCGCGCCCGTGCGGCCCTTGCCCGCGCAGGGGCGCCCGCGCGGGCTGGGGCCACGGGTGCTGTGCCCGGGCGGAGTGTGCGCTGCACTGGCCGGTGCCGGGCGGGGAACTCCGCCGCACATGGGAGGGAGTCGGTGTGAGTTTCGGATTCTTAGTCTTGACTTGCCCTTATACCTTCAGGAGTGCAGGACATTGTTGGCAGCGGACGCACAATCTCGGACGTACCGAACGCCGGACGACACACACAAGGTGGGTAAATTCGCCGAGGTAAATTGGGTAAGGGCGACATGAGCAAAGGTGTTTCTCTCTAAGTTGCTCCTCGTGAGCAAAGGTGGGTTTCTCTCTAAGTTGCTCCTCGTGAGCAAAGGTGGGTTTCTCTCTAAGTTGCTCCTCGTGAGCAAGGTGGGTTTCTCTCTAAGTTGCTCTTCGTGAGCAAAGGTGTGTTCCTCTTCAGTTGCTCTCAATGAGCAACGGTGTTTCCCTCTTTAAGATTTTCTCATGAGCAAAGGTGTTCACCCTTCTGTTTGTCCTTATGAGCAACGCTGACCCCGATTCTTATTTATTCGCTTTATCATCTGAGGCTCAAGTTTTACTACACGCACACCAGCGGTTTGGCCACCGCAAGGGTGTGCTTTTCCGAAAAGTGGTACGTTGACCCGTGTACCCCACGCGGAGGTGGCGTTAGGGATGGGGGCCTCATGGGTGGAGGGTGTGAGCGGTGACGCCGAGGTTGGTGCTCGGCGGCCGAGGCAGGTGCTCGGCAGAGAGGGGAGGGGCACCGGGGTAGGGGCCCGGTGCGGTGTCCGGGGAGTGTGCCCGGTTTATGTTTGGTGCAGGTTGTGATCATTGTTGACGGTGTATGGGAGGGGGGTGACAGTTGCTCTGGTTACAGTGGTTTGTTTTATTATAGTATTCTTGCTCATTATGTTTATTTCTAGTCACTGACTTCCCACTCCGTGACAGGTTCGTCCCAGGGGCGAGGGCTAGGGCGCCGGTGAGGACGCGAGGGTGCTGATCTGATTTTTGGGTGACTTCAGATACAGTGACTCTTTTTCCCTTTCTTTTATTATTCATGGTAGCTAGTTGGGATTGCGACACCCCCGTGGGTCGAAGTGGATGTTGCCCTTTTTTTTCCTTTTCGAATAATTGAATGAATTCTACGTTCTCTCTTACTTGGCCGTTTTGAACGATGGAAAGCAAAGAAAACCGATTGCGAAAACTACTTTTAAAACGTGGGTGTCGAGTGGGCACCGAGCTTTACAAACCTTATGGGATTTATGTGTTTGCGAACTGTTTTCATAAACGATGGCGTCGTGTGGATGCCGCTTTCAAAACCTTGTGATTATTTATCCTTTCAAATCACCGGCCTCTATGCTCTAAGTGAATGCTAGAATATCATGTGTATTGTTTGGTTGTATGTGTACGAGACTCCAACTGATGTGGTTAGAGATTGTGTGTGCTACGCCTTGTGAGACACTTTGTAGTTGAGACGCCGTGCATATACAAAGGAGACTCTGCCCATTTGCAGAATGAATTTGTGTATGCGGCGGGTCTGGGCACGCGCCGGGGAGTAATGTTTTACAAAAAAAAAATATGGCTGATTCAGGGGCATCGGTGGCTCCTCTTCCGCGCGATCCGAACCCCCGGGGCGTGACAGTTTGTCTCCGATTGGTTTATCTTTTCTTGGAGGATTTTATTATTATCCAATAAAAGCTCTCGTTCCTCCTCGAGATCATGAAGATTGATCTTTAAAGCATGATTCTCGTCTTGATCTCAAGTCGTTGCTTCCTCAACTTCTTGATATGTTTGGCCATCTTCTTAGATTCCGCAAGAAGTTGTTGATATGCCTCAACGAGTTCTTCTTCGTTCGACTCCCCCTCACTTGATGACTCTCCGCCGGATGTTGATGTTTCATGCAAAATCAAAGGAATAGAGTCAGTGATTAAAGATGATACAACCATTAGAAGAGGGAAATGAGAGGCATGAGAGGCAACGACTTTTTCCTCTTTACTTGAGGTCGATTCATTAGAAGTAGAATCGTCCCAAGTTTTCGCTTGCAAAGCCTTCTTTTTATATGATTTCTTAGAAGGACAATCCATTGAAAAATGGCCGTAGCCTTTGCATCGATAGCATTGGATTTCCCCTTCGAAATCATCTTTTTCTTTTTCTTTAGAAGTTTTTGCAAAGCTTTTGAGTTTAGAGGATTTAGAACCCGATGATCCTTTAGAAGGTTTCGTGGATGAAGATCCATCGGTTCGATTCTTCCAAAATTTCCGACGAAATTTCTTTGTGATCCGCGCCAATTGTTCTTCAAAATCGGCAAAAGAGATTTCATCGTCGGAACTTGATTCGCTATCTTCTTCCTTTGTTGATTTGAATGCAATACCTGTAAGCTTAGAAGAAGACTTGGAAGAAACTTGATTAGTAGGAAAAGTCATTTCATAAGTTTGCAAAGCACCTACTAATTCCTCTACACTCATCTCATCCGGATGACTAACGGTTTCAATGGCGGTAACCTTTGCCCTAAACCGTTCCGGAAGAGTCCGAAGTATCTTTCTTACAATTTTCGACTCCGGGATCTTTTCTCCTAAATTAGCACATGTATTGATTACATCTTGAAGTCTAGTGTAATAATCTGTAAACAATTCATGCTCTTCCATATGAATAGAGTCAAATTGACTTGTAAGCATCTGGAGCTTTTGAATTTTTACAAGATTAGTACCCTCATGTGTAATTTTGAGAATATCCCAAATTTCCTTCGCGGTTTCACACGCGGAACTCAGTCGAGGAAAGAGAATTAAATAAAGCGTTCATACCTTTCCCATTGTAAGAAGATCTTTCAAATTCCTCTTTGGACCATCTAGAGCGAGGTTTTGGGGTAGTAGAATTTCCTACTTCCTCAACAGGATGCACCCAACCGTATTCCACGGATTGCCATACCCGCTCATCAATTGCGATGAGAAAAGCTCTCATCCGCACTTTCCAATAAGCATAATTAGTCCCATCAAAAAGAGGAGGTCTATAAATATTACCACTTTCACCCATCATGATAGATAAACCTAAAACCCGCTCTGATACCAATTGTAGAGTTATGGATCCACAAGGATCTAAATAGGTACTATCAAACAACTAGAGGGGGGGTGAATAGGTGTAATACTTAAAAACTCAATCTCAGTGCAAAATAAAAACCAATGCGGAAAATAAAAACAGCACACCGAGATACGTGGAAACTCCAATCCAGGAGAAAAACCACGGGACCAACACGCAATAACAATCCACTAAGAATAGAAGAATAACAAGGTGATTACCGACTCCACGGACTCAACCCCTCCTTCAGCTTCTTCGGACCTTGCGCTGACCGGTTGGATATCCACGCAATAACAATCCCTAAGAAAAGAAGAATAACAAGGTGATTACCGTCTCCACGGATTTAACCCCTCCTTCAATTTCTTGGACCTCGCGCTCCACCGTTTTGCACGTCCACTGCTCACGTTCGAATCCACGAACGCACGCTTCGAATCCACGAAACGCCTTTAGCACACCGAATCCACGATGCCACGTCGAATCCACGACGCAAACTCAGTCGATAAGAATATTGACTTCGATGGTGATCCTTTGCTTAGATTCTCAATGAGGAACCGTAGAAGAAATCTCTAAGCAAAGATTAGATCAATTCGACAAAAGATATGTTCTTGAAAGAACCATCGAATTGACCTAAAAGAGGCTATAAAGAAGAACGATGAAAACCTAGCCTCTAGGGTTGCTCTCAAGTGTTTTATAAATTGATCGGCCGTAGCTCCCACGTTTTTGAGAAACCCTAAATGTCTATTTATAGTTTAGAAACCTTTGGAAAGAGATAAGAATCAAAAACATACCTTATCTGGAAATTTTCAGGACGGCGATCCGGATCGGATTTACTGCGATCCGGATCGTCGTAACGAGATTGACGATTCCAGAAAACCAAGGGTTCGGGATCCGGATTGCATTGCCCGATCCGGATCGTTCATACAAATCAGAAAACTTAACATTCGGGATCCGGATCGGAAATTGCAAGGATCCGATCGAAGTCTTGTATGAAGCAACAACCTTCGGGATCCGGATCGTTGGCTCTGATCCGGATCCTGAACATGTCCGAACACCAGTTTTTGATTATTATGCAATTAAAAGTTCATCCAAGTGTTTCTACACTATAAGAAAGTATTCGGATCACCACAATTATTTAGTTAAACATACCTGATCCTCTTGAATACTTTCTTCTTGAGATTGATGTAACTGATCCACAATTCTTCAACTTCAATCTTCAAGACTCAAGACACTGAGTGTCAACTTGAGCTCTTGTTGAATCTTCTCTAAGTCTTTGATTGCTGATTGACAATTTGATCCCTTTAAGACTCCGACTCAACTCACTGACTTGACTCACGAAATATGCCAATACCAAAATGCCGTAACATCTCCCCCTTGGCACCGTCTACCCACACGGCTTCCCGCCAGAACAAAACGACTATCGCCTATCTAACCAGATCCACTACTCGGCCCCCCAGGCCCCGAGTGCCCATATGTCCCACATGTCCTGACCCACATCGGCCCTACTACCCTGGCGAGGACTCCTATGGTCCCAGAAAGAAATGCAATGTGTGGGATGTCTAAAGCATAAAAGAACTGCCCAGATGTAAAGTTTCTCTAGATGGTCTTTTAAACACATCCACTATGACGGGGGGCTAGTCAAGCTTCCAATAATACACTTAGTTCTAGCATGCTGAATCCTATCATAACAGAATTAGATGGAAGTCAGCAGACTTATAGAAAATCAACCCACCTCGGTAAGCACACCAATTGCCAAA
>JAQNDB010001833.1:0-43742 GCA_029204045.2 Tillandsia leiboldiana
AAAACACCCGGACGAAATCAAGGTGACGAATTAGTTGGTGCCACTTCAAACTATGAAATGACTTTTCCTATAACTATTCTTCTGGAAGAAGCCTTCTCTTCTTATAAGTCTTCAGGTTTTGCATTGCAATGAAATCAACAAAAGAAGAAGACGCGGATTCATCCTCTCAGACGCAGATGAGAATCTATCTATGGAGGATTTCGAGAAACAGATTGCGTTCTTGACAAGAAAATTTCGCCAAAGCTTTCGAAGGGGAAATTCAAGCAAACCATCATCCTTCGTTAAGTCCAAGAAAGGTAAAGGAAATTCTAGCTTAAATAAAGAAAGTAAGAAGGTTCTTCAAAGGACAAGAAGAACACCGTGGGACAAATCCCAGTGTTTCAAATGCCGAGGTTTTGGCCATATCTCAACGGAGTGTCCCAACAAGAATCCGTCAAGAAGAAGGCTATGCAAGCCGTCACATGGGATGACACTTCCTCTTCTGATGAGTCATCTTCCAGTGATGAGGATAACAACGCCACAGCATTCATGGCGTCCACAACTTCACCTTTAGAGTGTTTTTCAGCGACTTCCTCTGGTTCATTATCCATCTCCTCATTGAATGAAAAAACTGCAACAAAATGATGAATCGAGCGATTCCGAAGGTGAAGACTTTGCTTTTGCCTACCATAAATATTGAACGATTCTAAGAAATTGGCAAAGCATAACAAGAGTTTGAGAAGAAAGTTGTGGGATCTTGAAGAACAAGCTAAAAAGGCAACTTCTCTCTCAAACTCTCTTGAAGTGGAAAGGAATAGTTTGGTCAAAATAAATGTTTCCCTTCAAGAGAAGAACGAGCATTTCGAGAAGGAACATATCAAATTGGTGGATAAAGCTAATCACTTCTTGAAGCTCCACTCCGAGGCTCAACAAGAAAAATTGGAGATGACGAAGACCATATTCCAACTTAAGGAGGATTTGAAATGATTCTCTTCTGGAAGGAGCAAGTTGGATAAATTGCTTGGCCTTGGTCAATCGAATCATTTGGGTCTTGGATACGATCGAACTGGTGAGGGTCCAAGTTCGAGTAAGACTATTTTTGTTCCTCAGTCGGTTTCTCCTCCTCCGACGAAAATCTTCGCAACCAACGTTAACAAGTCTACCTCAATTCGTTGTGGTTTTGCAGGGCACATAAGACGAGATTGCAAGTTTGGAGTCAAGCGGACAAATCAAGCAAGACTTGCAACAACTACCAACAAGTTCGTCCACCAGAATTTTTGCAAGAACCATCCAAAGGTGAAGAACAATGGTAGTAACACCCCACAAGACGACGTCATCATGGATTCCAAAGAAAAGTGATCAACCGAACAAGACGTGTTCACCAAGGAGACCAATGTCACGATCATTGCCGACGTATTCCAAAACTCGTAAGGTTTGGGTGCACAAAGGTGAACTCTTCCCTTGTCTTGTCATACACACATCACTACATGCATATGACAATTCGTCTAGGTATCTGGATAGTGGATGTTCCCGTCACATGACTGGTGATAAAACTATTTTCAATCTTTAGAGAAAACCTCCGGAGGACTCGTAGTTTTCAGAGATGGACGATCTTCAAAAATAGTTGGCAAAGGAACAATTGCTATTCCAGCTGGCCCGGTTTGAACAATATTTTATTTGTTGAAAGCCTTAAGAGTAGCCTCATAAGCATTAGTCAATTGTGTGATAATGATTTTTCAGTTAATTTCTCTTATGTTGAATGTATTGTAACTGACAAAAACCATTCATTCTTTTTGAAAGGGGTTAGGTCACAAAATAACTACTATGTAGTTCCTAATAAATTTTATGAATATTGTAACCTAGTGTCACTTGATAATGAACACTTTGGCATGAAGACTAGGTCACATAAATTTTAAGGAATTATCTAGAATATCTAACAAAGACATAGTTAAAGGTGTTCCTAAATTGAACTTCAAAGAAAACCTTATGTGTGGTGGTTGTCAAAAGGGAAAACAAACTAGATCCATTCACAAGAATTTGAACCATGTAGGAACAAAACGGCCATTAGAATTATTGCATATGGATTTAATGGGGCCAACTCGTCAACCTAGTTTGGATGGAAAATGGTATATTTTTCTTTTGGTTGATGATTTCTCTAAATATTCATGGGTAGCATTTTTAAAAGAGAAAGCAGATACTTTCGATTCTTTTCATCAGATTTGTTCATCGTATTATGATTGAGAAGAATGAAAAGATCGTTCGTGTTCGGAGTGATAGAGGTGGAGAATCATCAATTCTAAATTCATTGATTTTTTGCACTTTAAACGGCATAAAACATGAATTTTCTGCACCTTATACATCGCAACAAAACGGTGTAGTCGAGCGCAAAAATAGAGTTGTTCAAGAGATGGCGCGTGTTATGCTTTATAGCCGGGAACTCCCGTTACATTTTTGGGCTGAAGCATTTAACTCCGCGGTCTATGTGATCAATAGAATCTATTTGCGCCCGGGTACTTTGAACACCCCCTATGAACTTTGGTTCTGTAGAAAACCAAATATAAAATATTTTCATATCTTTGGGAGTCGCTGTTACATTTTACGCGATCGAGAAAATCTTGGAAAATTCGACTCTCGAAGTGACGAAGGAATTTTTATGGGTTATTCTACAAACAGTAGAGCATATCGGTTATTTAACCTTGAATCTAAAACGATGATAGAATCTTTCAATGTTAAAGTAGATGAAGCTTTTCATTTTTCTTCTGATAAATCTACTCCTGATATATCTATTGATGATGAATCTCCTGCTAATGATATTGCATCTTTACATGATAACTCTTCTGAAAATGTTGATGGATCTCATGGTTCTTCCAGTTCATCTAATGTGCAGGAATCATCGCAATTACCCCCGAGTACTCCGTTACCTCAAACGCTTCGAATCTCCAAGGACCATCCGGAATCAAACACCATTGGATATCCTCAAGAAGGAGTTAGCACTCGGAGACAACTGGTTTGTGGAGTTGCATGCTATGTCTCCATAATCGAACCAAAGAACGTTGATGAAGCTCTTCAGGATGACTATTGGATTGAAACAATGCAAGAAGAGCTCAATTAATTTGAAAGGAACAAAGTCTGGGAATTACGAAGCCCCCGAAGCA
The DNA here is from genome assembly GCA_029204045.2 of Tillandsia leiboldiana. Classification (NCBI taxonomy): domain Eukaryota; kingdom Viridiplantae; phylum Streptophyta; class Magnoliopsida; order Poales; family Bromeliaceae; genus Tillandsia; species Tillandsia leiboldiana. The sequence goes on from JAQNDB010001833.1 coordinate 3,135, forward strand.
ACAAAACATAATCGGTACAAAATGGATTTTCAAGAACAAGAAAAATAAAGATGGTATTGTTGTTCGAAACAAAACTCGTTTAGTTGCTCAGGGCTATTCACAAGTCGAAGGTATAGACTTTGATGAGACTTTCGCCCCTGTTGCTCGTCTCGAGTCTATTCGTATCCTATTCGCTATAGCTTGTCATTTCAAAATTAAACTTTTTCAAATGGACGTTAAGAGCGCATTTTTAAATGGTTTTCTAAATGAGGAAGTTTATTTTGCTCAACCGAAAGGTTTCATTGATCATAAACTACCTAACCATATTTTTCGATTAAAAAAGGCTCTTTACGGTCTAAAACAAGCACCGCGAGCATGGTACGAAAGATTGACAAGCACCTTTTGGAAAAGGGCTATACTCGAGGGGGAGCCGATCGGACTCTATTTGTGAAGCACTTTTAAGACAATTTCATTGTAGCACAAATATATGTGGATGACATCGTGTTTGGTGCTACAAGGAATAACGATGCTTCAAAATTCGCCGAAACAATGGAAAGCAAATTTGAGATGTCCATGATGGGCGAACTTACATACTTTCTTGGATTGCAAGTTAAGCAAAGTGAAGATGGCATTCATTTATGTCAATCCAAGTATGCAAAGGAGTTGGTCAAGAAATTCGGATTGGAGAATTCTAAAGACTTTCCGACTCCTATGGGAACTAGCAATAAGGGATTAGGAAGTGAATCTCACGGAGAGAGTGTAGACGAAAAGCTTTACCGAAGCATGATTAGAAGTCTACTCTGCCTTATGACTAGTCGCCCGGATATTTCTTTCAGTGTTGGGATTTGCGCGAGATATCAATCAGCACTGAAGGAAATTCACCAGAAAGCGGTGAAAAGGATCATCCGGTACGTCAAAGGTACTATCAATTTCGGAATTTGGTATCCTATGGGCACATCTCTTGACATAATAGGATATTCGGATGCCGATTGGGCTGGATCAGTGGATGATCGAAATTGCACGAGTGGTGCATGTTTTTACCTTGGCCATTGTCTTGTTGCATGGCATAGTAAAAAGCAAAACTGCATTGCTTTCTCTACTGCCGAGGCGGAATACATTTCAGCGAAAAGTTGTTCAACTCAATTGATTTGGATGAGAAGTGTGTTGAGCGACTTTCGCATTCCTGCGACTTCGGTAACAATACTTTGTGACAACACTAGTGCTATAAATATTTCTAAAAACCCTGTGTTGCACTCGAGAACAAAACACATTAACTTAGATATCATTTTTGTGGTGACCCGGATCTTTGCAGGGCTTCTACAGTGTGACCAGCAGCTTCTGGAAGCCCACGTGGCATGTCGGCGGTGTTCGCGCGCCAGTTTGGACACAAGAGATGGACTCGGGGCTTAAAATGGATCTCGTAGGTAATCGGGGGACCCCATCGGATGTTTAGAACAGTTTACGCGAGGAGTGGATATCAAATTTAGGCTCGGCGCGGAATTCGGATTAAAAATACCTTTCCGGGAGCCTCCGGCAAATTATAGGATTGGAATTTGGCAAAATGGACGCCGGATTTGGAATCAGAGCGCGAAAACGGTCAAGATGGGCTATTTACTTGTATTTTTCGGAGCTTGCAATAGTAATTTTACTGTTCATCGCCGGAACAGTGTTTCCGGCGATCGCCGGCGGCGGCTGGCGGCGGCGGGCAGCGGCGGAAGGCGGCGGAAGGCGCTCGGGCAGGCGGCGCGCGGCCGCGGGCAGGCGCACAGGGGCGCGGGCAGGCGCGCGGGGGCGCGGTCAGGTGCGCGGTCCACGCGGCCGTCGTGCACCCGAGGAAGGGACACGTGGCGGGTTCTCACTGGTCGGTGTTGTGGTCTGGGTTCACGGAGCAGGCCGGTGGTGCACGGTAGACCGGGTGGACACGTGGCGTGAGGTAGTTGGTCCGGTGTTGTGCTCCCGGTCCACGCAATCGGTGGAGTTGTTGACCGGGGCAGGTTGGCCGTACGGCGGGGGCAGGTGGCCGTCCGGGCCCGGGTCAGCCGCGACGTGCGCGGTCCACGGCGCGACGTGCGCGGTGCACGGGTTTGCCGGGCCACGTGTCGCGTCGCCATTTGCGGGCGCAGGTGCACCGGGTGCAGTGGGGCCCGGGGGAGTAGTGGACTGGGCTGTGTGGTGACCGGGCCGCACTGTGCGCGCCCGAAAACTGGCGGGCCGGGCCGCACTGTGCGCGCCCGAATTCGGGCGGACCGGGACCGGGCGCCGGAAGTTGGGACAGGATGGGAATTTTCCCAATTGTTTTCTTCAGCCTATAAATAGGCAGCCCGAGCCCTCTTTTTCTGCTCTTTTTCCTCTCAGCCCTTGCAAGATCTCCCCGAGCTCCCTTCTTGGAAGATTTTCATCTTCAAGTCCTTGATCTTCCTGCAGAGTTTGGGATTTTTGGGAGCACGCATCCCGAGGTTCCCCATTTTACGGTGCGGCGCGATGTTGCTTTCTAGTGTTCTTCTTCGGCGCAGCGACAGTGTTTTAGCTCCCCTGGGCTACCCCGAGATCATTTTGCTGCGATTCTTGCGCCGGCAGACTCCTAAGAGGTAGGACTTCATCTTTAGTTTTGGTTGCACTTTCCCGTTCGAGGTTTTGGCACGGATCCCGAGGCAAACTGTAACCCCATTTTCTTTGTGGACTTCCTTGACAGCAGCGGGGTATTTTGGCCATATCTTTGCGTACGAGCGTCAGCCGGAAACGAGCTTATACAACTTTTTCATCTACTGATCGCAAGGAACGCGCTCGTATTTTTCTTGGATTTTTCTGAGATTTCATCAGAGGTGAAAATTACTATTTTCTCAGTGAACAGTGTACAGTTTTAACACAGATTTTTGTATGAGTGTACCCCCTTGCCGAATTTTTATCTTGACTTACCGAACTCCGATTTGGGCGTGCAAGGTACCGTTTCGAAGCTATCGACGCAAGGATTGCTGTGATATTTTTATTGGAATTTTATGGGCACTATCTGCAGGTGATAATTTAACAGTTCAGAATTTGAGGTTGTATGTGGTCTTAAGTGCTATAATTGGGAGCCTAGTGTAATTAGTGGACTTTGTATTGTGCCAGGAGAGTTACGGGTGTGCTGAACTTATTGGAGCAAGGGATTAGAGTTATTTGGTGTTTTCAGCTGTTGGGCTTTGGACAGTCAGCTTTTCAGGTGGGTGCCTTATTCCCGGAACCGGTGGACGGTTCTCTAAATTTTCATATGTTAGCATTGCATGCAGGTGAATGGTACAATAACTGGGATTGATCGATAAGTTTAACAATGAGGATTTTATGGAAATTGCAAGTGAATTATTCACAGTATGACAATGGTATTAATCAAATAGTCATGTTGATGATTAGTGGAAGCTTATCTAAGGCAAGGATACCCTATATGATTAATTATCATGCCATATTAGCACATAACCTTTTATGAGGATGGTTTATGCATTGGGATAGGATTATGTAGTTATGTGCAGGTTCTACTCTGAGGAGCCATTCTGGATTGAGAATTATGGACAGGTATGGTCATTGATAATTTTGGCATGAGGTTTATTTTCTTTATTCTTCTTGAGGACAAATGCATGCTTGTATGGACATATGTGTATGGACATATAGTTAGGCCATCTTTTTCTGCTGCACTACATATTGAAATTTGACTTAGGAGAAACCATGATTGCTTTCTTTCTCCTTTTTATTTAGACTTTTGAGTCATGTTGCTCGGGTTCGAGCAGAGGTTTGGGATAGTGTAGCTGGGACCTTCGGGTCAGAGACAGGGTGTGCTTGATGTTGGGTTGTGGGTTATTGCGGCAACCGCGGACAGTAGGCGGTTGACCGGATCTTGATTATTTTACCCAATTGTGGGTTGTGGGTTCTTGCGGTGACCGCGGTCTTTGGGGCGGTTGACCGGATGTTGACTATTGCATCAGATTGGGTATCAGATTTGTTCTAGTGGATGGTGTTTTCCACTTTTTGAGTACTATTGCATCAGATCGGGGTTTTGTTAGTGGACGGAGTTTCCCACTTTGATCATAGTCTTGATCCAGTCCTGCTATTATGAGGCAGTGGTTACAGAGATACTCGATACAGTGATGCTTGATACAGTGATACTTTACTCGTGTGGGTCGCTCCCCTCGAGTGCCACTCCGGAGTAGGCTTTCCACGGTGTGAGCGCCGGGGCACCAGGCGGGGTTCTTGAGTTCGACAGCAGAGCAGGCAGTACCAGTGATTACTGGTCTATCGATTGGGTTTATTCAGGCAGATACTTTTTGTTACACTCGTGCCTGGGGAACCGAGTGGAGTCTAGTAGCTGTGTTAGACCAGTGCTAGTATTGTTGGGAACCGTTCGGGGTTTGACGGTGGTCCCGTGGTCGTTGTGAGTTCTTTGACCATTGTGTGAGAGGTTGAGCATCTTGAGTCTTTCCGTTCTGAGAGAGAGAGGGCATGGATTTGACTATAGCCTGCATGAGCCACTACTCGATAGCGAGTTAGTCCGTTTGGACGCCCTACGTAATTCCTGCCCGTCAGCGGGAGGTGGTTGTAGGTGGGCGCAGGTTTGACTGGACCCGATGTGGCAGTCAGCTCGATTGGGTCGATTGAGCACCTCGTGTGCGAGTGTTGCATATCTTCATCAGAGTTTCCCCATTTGAGCATTTGGATAGAGGCATGGTAGCTGTAGAGTGTTTTCAGCTTCTTCTTTCAGTTTTACTGCATCGGTTATCTTTTGCCTCTAGTAGTCTTGGTGGGCAGATCGTCGGGCCTAGTGGCGATACCCACTGAGAACTCCCTTATTGCGTAGTTCTCACGCCCGTTGGGGGTTTTCCCCCTTTTGTCCTTTCTCCTCTTTGTTTTGCAGAGTCTTGGCGGGTGTTGCCGTTCTGTGGTTGCTGTGCGTGGTGAGGGAGTAGCGAGCTAGATCCGGACCCATCTTTGGAGAGTAGCGGTACCCCCTTTGGAGGAGATCTTCAGTATAGTCGGTAGATTGGTATTTATTTCCTCTTTTGAGAGACTAATGTAGTGAGGATATGATGTATTGAGAGCTTGTACACTGATGTTTTATTTGAGATATCTCCCTGTTGAGCTATGAGTTTTGTACTCGAGGTTAATGTATGATTATCATTTTTGGGAGATGGACCTTGTTGTTTTATCTTCAGTTGTACAGTGGTTGATTTTATTCTACAGCAGTTTTATCTTTTAGCTCTAATATCTGTTAGCTGTAGTTCTTTTTGCAGGTAGGACGCTTCGCCTATGCGGGTTTGGCATAGGTGGCAGATCTGTTGGCGAGCCCGGGTCGCAGTTTCGACCCCGGGGCGTGACAGATTAGGTGGTATCAGAGCCTAGGTTGTAGGTCATGCTGGACTTAGAAACCCTAGGCTTGTGGTTGGACCCTAGGATGACTTCGTGAGAGTCGTGATTTGTAGCGAGAGTCCTGATTGAGTTTTACACCTCTCCCGAGGGACGGGATGAGTGATTGGCATGTTTATTCTCCTAAGTAGTTGTGTTGGCTGCAGACAACATAACGCTATGGAATGGGTGACATGCTCTAGACTTTCGCTGGATTGGGTCGAGCGTTGTTGTGTGCTGATTTGTGGTTTCGTCGTGGCGAGCGGTGTCTCCCCGATGCTGGGTTTGGGACCCTTGTGCATCCTGTCATGGCAGTTGAGCTTGAGCGGTTGGTTTTGGGCCGGATACCCGGATTGAGGTCAGAGAACTCCGAACCCAGATGACAGGATTGTCAGAGGCATATCAGCGGCAGAGTGAGCAGCTAGTTTGGTGACGCAGTTGTCAGAGCAGTGGGCAGCACGACAGTACTTTTCTTCTGAGACCACCAGGATGTAGTACCCTCAGCGACAGGGATTTCTGTGGTGCCAATAGAGCGAGTGGCCCCCTCCGTGCCAATGTTTAGTGCCAAGGCACTGAGGTAGGGTGGATGGTTGACAGCAGAGGAGCTGTGGGGCATGTTTGATTTAGTGAGCCAGATTTGGCAGATGAACCACCCCGACTCGTAAGATTGAGCTTGGAGCCTTTGGAGGCAGAGTCGTGGTTGGGGGTGATGGAGTGATCAATTGAGAGCCTCCCTGTGCTAGAGAGTTTATGTAGTTGTTGAACTGGTGCTCCAGGTTTCGAGGGACGAGGCACATAGGATAAGTGAGATTGGGAGTGGATTGCGCCAGGATACTCTTTAGTTTCTTTTCGGTCCCTCATGTTCGGGTTTTGGACTGTGGATGCCTCGTCGGAGTAGGCATTGTGTTTGGAGCTGGACACTGCAGTTCCTTGGATGGGGATCTGCCGCTAGAGGCGAGTTCTGGAGGGAGGCGCTTGGCGCTAGGTGATGGAGGACAGATCGGTAGGCAGAGGCATTTTCGTTTTGCTTTCCTGGGTGGTGGATATCCTTGTGGATGGTTAATGCAAAGCTTACCCAAGGGAATTCTACCCTTTGTGATTTATAACTTGCATATTTTGATTGTATCTTATGGGATTGAGGGGTGAGCTTAGAAAGGATAAGTGTATAGGGAATTGCATGGATTAATGGTGTTTTGTCTTATGACGGTTGCAATGATGGACTTCTGAGATGTTGGGGATCGGGCGGACCCCGATGGCAGTATCAGTGTCTATATCAGAGTAGCGCAACGGTAGCGTGGTTTTGTTGTCTGCGGAGGATCGTATCTGTTGCCTCAGCATGAGCAGAGACAGAGGTCGTGCTCCCTTGTGATTGATGGGATATTTTCTGATGGACTAAGCGACAACCGCTTGCATCGTGTGGATGAGCTTGTGCCGCCTGGTTGGAGGGCGCCACGGCAGTGGATCGGGTTGTTGCAGGTGTGATTTCATCACAGCAGTCGGAGTTAGTGCACCTCGCTTTCCGGCATGGACTAAAGGCAGAGTTATTACCACGTGCACTAGAGGTACAGAATACCATCGGTGTTATGCATGTGAAGGAGGCTTGTGGGTTTTGTTCAGTGCCGTTGAGACCATGAGTTATACTAGCAAACCTCTTGATATGGGTGGCAGTTCGATGTTTTGACCCAGTGCTTGGGATTGGTTGGCACGGCACCACTGGATGGTTAAGTGCAGAGAGGGTGCTGATTGTGACTTTTGCGAGGCAGACAAAGGAGGCTTGTTATGGGGAGATTGTTCGAGCACACAGGGTTTAGCGACTGTGTGAGAGGAGCTTATGGTGGCGCCGGGACCAAAGGATATTTCTATTGCTGCGAAATCCCGGGTGTGAGTCCACTCGAGTTGATGATTATGCCGCCTGTTAGGGAGATTTTGATTGCGGTTGACGTGGTTCTGGAAACCGCGCCAACCTCAATAGCACCACTTGGATTATCGGTAAGAGCTGGGAGAGTTGATCGCACCGGTGCAGGGATCTGTTGGATAGAGGGTCTGTTTGACCTAGTGCCACGTCGTTGATACACGACGGTGAGAGCCCTTTGGGATTGGAGTCCAGGCAGGTCCAGGTATTATTTAGAACCTTTTGAAGGAGCTATATTCCGGCAGTTATTGTTTGATGCCTGCACCAATTTGGAATTTCGGCTGAGGGCATTGTCTAGATGGTGTTCAGGACACAGTAGGGGCATTACGAGTACAGTGAAGCCAATGGATTGACTAATGCCCTGTTGCCTCTAGATTGAGGAATTCTGTGTTTCAGTTGGCCTTGAACGGTTTGATAGCGGCATCCTCCAGGAATATTTTGGTTTTACCCCAACTCCCTGAGTGTTTAGAGCTTGTGCAGCATTTGTATATGGTGTGACAAGGTCTGTGGGGAAGAAGCTTTTTGCCAAGTCGTTGTGGTGCAAGTTTTAGCTTCGAGAGCATATCTTCCTGGATTACTTCTTCTAGCCGAAGGGGCGGCGGTGGAAATTCGGCCAAAGTGGATGCTATTTAAGACTGACCGAGATCGACGGTCATTATTGGGGTGAGGAGTTTTTGGACCGGATAGTGCCAGCAGAGCTTGATGACCGGGTGATGAGATTGGTACCAGCGCCGATTCTAACCTAGTCAGTGGTGGGAGATGGATTTGTGAGTTATAGTGATACCTCCCGTAGTGGCTGTAGAGCCACCATTGGATTTTGTGAGCATCCAGTATCACCCCGACAGAGCCACTGTGGTGGCGGATGCCTGGAGCAGAAGAGCTATTTGGGAGTCGAGTTTGACGGTTCCATAGCTGGCATTGTGTGGGGCCATCCTTGTGTGCAGGGTTTGAGTTGTGTCCCTGAGGATCCCTTTTGATGAAAGGCTGCGGCTGAGCAATCCGCTTGGGTTGAGTTTTGAGGGTGACTGAGTATGAACCCCCGCTTGTTAGGGCCCCTTTTCTGTGCAGGTGTTTGTGTGGATGTGTTTCGGGTCGCTTGGGTTGCGTTGGCTCTTAGGAGTGATGTTAGAGCGTGTTGCTCGGGCTATTTGTTCCTTTTCCCCCCGCCTTTTGTTGGAGTTTTTGAGGTTTTTCTGCGTCTCAGCTCTGGAGTGTTATGTTTTGGACCCCTCGCCCGTGTTTGACTCGTTCCTTTTGGGGTCTGTGAGAGTTTGGAGTACGAGGGACGCCCGTTGCGAATTCCGACTCGTGAGGTGAGGGAATTGCGCAATCGGGCTATGCCGTACTGGTTGTTGCTGTTGTTGTTGCTGAGGAGAAATCACGGGGAGTGATAGGTGACTTGGGAGCTGGAGACGGCGGTGTTGAATATTGACCCCTGGTTTCTGAGACTCCTTGGGAGTTGCCTTAGTTTCGAGGACGAAACTTTCTTCTAGTGGGGGAGGATGTGGTGACCCGGATCTTTGCAGGGCTTCTACAGTGTGACCAGCAGCTTTTGGAAGCCTACGTGGCATGTCGGCGGTGTTCGCGCGCCAGTTTGGACACAAGAGATGGACTCGGGGCTTAAAATGGATCTCGTAGGTAATCGGGGGACCCCATCGGATGTTTAGAACAGTTTACGCGAGGAGTGGATATCAAATTTAGGCTCGGCGCAGAATTCGGATTAAAAATACCTTTCCGGGAGCCTCCGGCAAATTATAGGATTGGAATTTGGCAAAATGGACGCCGGATTTGGAATCAGCGCGCGAAAACGGTAAAGATGGGCTATTTACTTGTATTTTTCGGAGCTTGCTACAGTAATTTTACTGTTCATCGCCGGAACAGTGTTTCCGGCGATCGCCGGCGGCGGCTGGCGGCGGCGGGCAGCGGCGGAAGGCGGCGGAAGGCGCTCGGGCAGGCGGCGCGCGGCCGCGGGCAGGCGCACAGGGGCGCGGGCAGGCGCGTGGGGGCGCGGTCAGGTGCGCGGTCCACGCGGCCGTCGTGCACCTGAGGAAGGGACACGTGGCAGGTTCTCACTGGTCGGTGTTGTGGTCTGGGTTCACGGAGCAGGCCGGTGGTGCACGGTAGACCGGGTGGACACGTGGCGTGAGGTAGTTGGTCCGGTGTTGTGCTCCCGGTCCACGCAATCGGTGGAGTTGTTGACCGGGGCAGGTGGCCGTACGGCGGGGCAGGTGGCCGTACGGGCCCGGGTCAGCCGCGACGTGCGCGGTCCACGGCGCGACGTGCGCGGTGCACGGGTTGCCGGGCCACGTGTCGCGTCGCCATTTGCGGGCGCAGGTGCACCGGGTGCAGTGGGGCCCGGGGGAGTAGTGGACTGGGCTGTGTGGTGGACCGGGCCGCACTGTGCGCGCCCGAAGCTTGGCGGGCCGGGCCGCACTGTGCGCGCACGAATTCGGGCGGACCGGACCGGGCGCCCGGAAGTTGGGACAGGATGGGAATTTTCCCAATTGTTTTCTTCAGCCTATAAATAGGCAGCCCGAGCCCTATTTTCTGCTCTTTTTCTCTCAGCCCTTGCAAGATCTCCCCGAGCTCCCTTCTTGGAAGATTTTCATCTTCAAGTCCTTGATCTTCCTGCAGAGTTTTGGGATTTTTGGGAGCACGCATCCCGAGGTTCCCCATTTTACGGTGCGGCGCGATGTTGCTTTCTAGTGTTCTTCTTCGGCGCAGCGACAGTGTTTTAGCTCCCCTGGGCTACCCCGAGATCATTTTGCTGTGATTATTGCGCCGGCAGACTCCTAAGAGGTAGGACTTCATCTTTCGTTTTGGTCGCACTTTCCCGTTCGAGGTTTTGGCACGGATCCCGAAGCAAACTGTAACCCCATTTTCTGTGTGGACTTCCTTGACAGCAGCGGGGTATTTTGGCCATATCATTGCGTACGAGCGTCAGCCGGAAACGAGCTTATACAACCTTTTCATCTACTGATCGCAAGGAACGCGCTCGTATTTTTCTTGGATTTCTCTGAGATTTCATCAGAGGTGAAAATTACTGTTTTCTCAGTGAACAGTGTACAGTTTTAACACAGATTTTTGTATGAGTGTACCCCCTTGCCGAATTTTTATCTTGACTTACCGAACTCCGATTTGGGCGTGCAAGGTATCGTTTCGAAGCTATCGACGCAAGGATTGCTGTGATATTTTTATTGGAATTTTCTGGGCACTATCTGCAGGTGATAATTTAACAGTTCAGAATTCGAGGTTGTATGTGGTCTTAAGTGCTATAATTGGGAGCCTAGTGTAATTAGTGGACTTTGTATTGTGCCAGGAGAGTTACGGGTGTGCTGAACTTATTGGAGCAAGGGATTAGAGTTATTTGGTGTTTTCAGCTGTTGGGCTTTGGACAGTCAGCTTTTCAGGTGGGTGCCTTATTCCCGGAACCGGTGGACGGTTCTCTAAATTTTCATATGTTACCATTGCATGCGGGTGAATGGTACAATAACTGGGATTGATCGGTAAGTTTAACAATGAGGATTTTATGGAAATTGCAAGTGAATTATTCACAGTATGACAATGGTATTAATCAAATAGTCATGTTGATGATTAGTGGAAGCTTATCTAAGGCAAGGATACCCTATATGATTAATTATCATGCCATATTAGCACATAACCTTTTATGAGGATGGTTTATGCATTGGGATAGGATTATGTAGTTATGTGCAGGTTCTACTCTGAGGAGCCATTCTGGATTGAGAATTATGGACAGGTATGGTCATTGATAATTTTGGCATGAGGTTTATTTTCTTTATTCTTCTTGAGGACAAATGCATGCTTGTATGGACATATGTGTATGGACATATAGTTAGGCCATCTTTTTCTGCTGCACTACATATTGGAATTTGACTTAGGAGAAACCATGATTGCTTTCTTTCTCCTTTTTATTTAGACTTTTGAGTCATGTTGCTCGGGTTCGAGCAGAGGTTTGGGATAGTGTAGCTGGGACCTTCGGGTCAGAGACAGGGTGTGCTTGATGTTGGGTTGTGGGTTATTGCGGCAACCGCAGACAGTAGGCGGTTGACCGGATCTTGATTATTTTACCCAATTGTGGGTTGTGGGTTATTGCGGTGACCGCGGACTTTGGGGCGGTTGACCGGATGTTGACTATTGCATCAGATTGGGTATCAGATTTGTTCTAGTGGATGGTGTTTTCCACTTTTTGAGTACTATTGCATCAGATCGGGGTTTTGTTAGTGGATGGAGTTTCCCACTTTGATCATAGTCTTGATCCAGTCCTGCTATTATGAGGCAGTGGTTACAGAGATACTCGATACAGTGATGCTTGATACAGTGATACTTTACTCGTGTGGGTCGCTCCCCTCGAGTGCCACTCCGGAGTAGGCTTTCCACGGTGTGAGCGCCGGTCACCAGGCGGGGTTCTTGAGTTCGACAGCAGAGCAGGCAGTACCAGTGATTACTGGTCTATCGATTGGGTTTATTCAGGCAGATACTTTTTATTACACTCGTGCCTGGGGGACCGAGTGGAGTCTAGTAGCTGTGTTAGACCAGTGCTAGTATTGTTGGGAACCGTTCGGGGTTTGACGGTGGTCCCGTGGTCGTTGTGAGTTCTTTGACCATTGTGTGAGAGGTTGAGCATCTTGAGTCTTTCCGTTCTGAGAGAGAGAGGGCATGGATTTGACTATAGCCTGCATGAGCCACTACTCGATAGCGAGTTAGTCCGTTTGGACGCCCTACGTAATTCCTGCCCGTCAGCGGGAGGTGGTTGTAGGTGGGCGCAGGTTTGACTGGACCCGATGTGGCAGTCAGCTCGATTGGGTCGATTGAGCACCTCGTGTGCGAGTGTTGCATATCTTCATCAGAGTTTCCCCATTTGATCATTTGGATAGAGGCATGGTAGCTGTAGAGTGTTTCCAGCTTCTTCTTTCAGTTTTACTGCATTGGTTATCTTTTGCCTCTAGTAGTCTTGGTGGGCAGATCGTCGGGCCTAGTGGCGATACCCACTGAGAACTCCCTTATTGCGTAGTTCTCACGCCCGTTGGGGGTTTTCCCCCTTTTGTCCTTTCTCCTCTTTGTTTTGCAGAGTCTTGGCGGGTGTTGCCGTTCTGTGGTTGCTGTGCGTAGTGAGGATATGATGTATTGAGAGCTTGTACACTGATGTTTTATTTGAGATATCTCCCTGTTGAGCTATGAGTTTTGTACTTGAGGTTAATGTATGATTATCATTTTTGGGAGATGGACCTTGTTGTTTTATCTTCAGTTGTACAGTGGTTGATTTTATTCTACAGCAGTTTGATCTTTTAGCTCTGATATCTGTTAGCTGTAGTTCTTTTTGCAGGTAGGACGCTTCGCCTATGCGGGTTTGGCATAGGTGGCGGATCTGTTGGCGAGCCCGGGTCGCAGTTTCGACCCCGGGGCGTGACAATTTTCCTAGAGAGCTAGTTGAATCAAGTACTTTACAAATTTCTTATGTTTCAGCTGAAGATCAATTAGCCGATTTTTTGACAAAACCTTTGGATCAAAAACGTTTTATTCATTTGCGTAAAGCAATTGGAATGCTCTCTTTGAAATTACATTTTTTTAACCATTGCTTAGGTTAGGTTTTGTTTTGTGTTTTGTGAATATAGAACATTAACTGAGCAGTTGTTAAATTGACTTTAATTGCATCTTTTCATGTTTTGAGAAATTTATTATGATTTGGATATCATTATAACTCTCTTGTTGCGTTGATCATTTATATCAATTATTTCATCTTTAATTGATCAAAGTCAATTCCTCTCTCAATGATCTCTTGGTATAGTTTTTATATTATTTGATAATTGAGTTAAGTATGAACACGAGATCAATTTTTGGTTGAATACTTTATATTTTGTATAATTGATAGCCAATTGAGGGGGAGTATTATTTAATGCTTAAAAGATGTGGAAAGAGTTACATCCTGAGTGGAGTGTGAAAACTACCACCACATGGAGGAAAGAGTTACCACCTCGGTCGTCCGAGTATTGTGTGTAGCTACCACATGTTTTACCAATCATGGTGATTTCTAGTTTACTTGATAAAATGCTTTTTGGAATACTTGACTTTGTCGAATTCCAATGTTGGTATAAGGTGGGATTTCAAATTGAAAGATGCTCAAAGAGCCACTCCCTAAAACATATTGACTAGATAGCATTATCTAATTTATTTTGGATTTCAAACATCTATCGATCTTTGTGCTTTCATTTTCTTTATTCAATTGATGATTTGATAAACACATTACTCATTATGTCACGCCCCGGGTGTAAACCAGAACCCGGGCTCGTCCACAGACCCGCCGTGCACACGGTATTTCCCGTGTACACGAAGCGCTGGTAACCTGCTCAGATATAAAGAAATAATGCTAGAGCATAAAACAGAGCTAAACTGAAACTAGTACATCTCAGACAAATGCTGGAAATAAAAGTACAATAAACTCTCAAGAATATACATATGTCTCTCCCAGCTCACGAAGTAAATACAACCAGCTGGCCGCAGCCAGACCCAAAATAAAAGAAAATACAACCGTCTGAGTGTACAGGGGATACAACAAAACTACAAAACTCGAGCTTGGGGTAGCAGCTATCTAGTCGGCGATCCTCTTACCTCGATCCTGGGAGGAAGGCCCCGCAACTCCAGCAGATGACTCTGCAAAACAAAGGGGACAAGAAAAGGGAAAAACAGTGGGGGGTCAGTACTACTATAAAGACAGTAGCCTCCCCTAGTGGGTAAACCTCAACTCAAAACTCCTACCTGCCCACTAGGTCTACCAGAGGCTAAAAGAATAAAGGCGGTAACTATGAGTATGACTCCTGATAAAAGCTACCACTAATATGCCTCTACCTGCCCAGCTAAAGATAGCTAAATATATGCCTTGGAATATCGAAGCCTGCCACGTCGGGTATGCCAGCCTACGCATAACACCGGTGTGGGATAGGAGTCTCAATGTCCGCCGAATCGGGTATGCCAGCCTACGCATAACGCCGATATGGGACAGGAGTCTCACGGTCTGCTAATCGGGTATGCCAGCCTACGCATAGCACCGATATGGGGTAGGATTCTCAAAGTCTGCCCAATCGGGTATGCCAGCCTACGCATATCACCGATATGGGACAGGAGTCTCAGGGTCTCAAGTCTACAAATCGCGCACTCTGCTCTATAAGAAAAAGTACCGTCCCCCAAAGGAAGCCCAAAACTCTCTCCCCGAAACCCAAGTGTCTGACTACACTATCCCAGCCCCTGCTCTAACCCGAGCATAATGTCCCCTATGTCTAAGTGACTGAAGAAAGAATGCAACATGGTTTCTCCTAAGTCAATTCCAGCATGATAGTGTAGCAGAAAAAGGTGGCCTATCTAGGTGACCATTCAAGCATGCAAAAGTCATTATCTTGATGAACCATTTTAAGTACTCTAACCACATACCCCAACCTTTCATTTAATCAATCAACAAGATAGGGATTTAGCATAGATTCCAAGTAATTCTACTACATATTTAAAGCATGGACTCACCATTCATTAACTTGTAGTTTTCTAACAATGCGATTATCAACGAAGAAACCAGGACTTCATACAAGCATGCTAGGTCCATCTCACAGATTTACTAACAGTATAATCAAAAGCATTCTAATAGGCCTAGTGATAAATCCCAAATAAGAGGTTTACAACATCACCCACCTCGAGCGCTAATCCCAGTTCCCAAAAGCGGAACCCAAGCTCAGCCCAAAACTCCCCACCTATCTGTACAAAATACCCCAAAGGAAAACACATAAGCTAAACATTCACAATTCCCAGAATCTGTCCCTTAATACCACAGTCCAGAATTCACCAATTTTTACCTGCGAAAAATGCCCAGAAAAATCCAAGGAAAATACTGTCGCGATCCTCGCGACGAGCCCGTCGAAACGATTACCTGCACGCCCAATTCGGAGTTTCCTACGCTGAGATAAAAATCCGACAAGGGAAACATCCCAATCCAAACTGTACCAAATTTCTGTAACAAAGAACCACAGAAAAAGGAGATTCTCACCCTCGTCCAAAACCCAGAAAAATCTGAGAAAAATCCAGGAGACTCCTTGCGAAGTGTAGATGAAAATTGCCTTCTGAATCGCCTCGATCCGACCTCCGAGCGAAAAGAATGGCAAGAACACCGCGGTGCTGTCCAAAAGTCCGCGACGAAAAATGGGTCAAATGGGTGCTCAGAAAACTCCAAGATCAGCACGGAAATCAAGGAACCTCAAAACACTGGAGTTGAAGTCCTACCTGTCGTGAGTCCAACGGCGCAAGAATCGGCGAAATCCGATGTCGGGGTGAGTCGGAGGAGTCCAAACACTGAGAAGGGGCGAAGAAGATCGCCGGGAAACAAGCGTCGCGCCGCGCCGTAAAATGGTGAACCTCGGGAAGAGTGCCTCCAAAAATCCTCAAAGTTCTCCAAAGGGTAGTGCACTGAGGGAGGAAAAACTTCTCTGTATAAAGCTCAGCGAAAATGGGGTCCAAAAAGCCTACAGGACGAATGGGGGGAGCTATTTATAGGCCCAGCCCACTATGCTATCGGGCCGGGTTTTCGGGCGCAAGTTTCGGGCGCACTGCGCCCGGAAACCCGGTCGCACGCCTCCCGTCCGACGCGCCCGAATCTCCCAGGAGCGGCCACGTCACCCCCAAACAGGGGACAGCAAATCCCCGCGGTCGCTGTGTGCCGCGTGTCCCCTCGCGGTCAGCGGGGGTAGGTACGGCCGCCCAACCGCGAGGCGACACGTGTCGCACTCGAGTGCGGCCGACCGCCCCGCCTGGCGCCACTGTGCACGCACAGTACCGAGGCGCCCCCCCCTGCGCACACCGTGGACCGCGCCCACGTGGGCCAACGAATCCGAAGCCGCCACGTGTCCTGCGCCCGGTCCATCGCAACCCCGCAAACCCGGTGAGCCATGCCGCGTGCGCCGGCCTATCAGGGCACGCCACGTGTCACCCGCCCGCGGCCCATGCACCGCCGCGCTACCCCGTGGACCGAGCTGCGTGAGCCGGCCAATAATAGGCCGCCACGTGGCTCAGGCCGGTCCACGAGGCTCCCCCATGCACCGAAAAACCCCGAAAACTTCCGGAAGCCCGCTTTTGGTCATCCGGACTCCAAATTTAACAAGCAAATAGCCGTTTTCAAGCGTTTTTCCGCGCTGAATCCAAATCCAACCTCAGATTGGCCCAAAACCTTTTCTAAAATTCGGCAAATGCAGCCGAAGGCCAAATCAGCTATCCAAGTCTCACAAAGTCCATCTGTGGCACCCCTTTGATGCACCATGGGCCAGACACACCAACACTAGGTGTTCTACACAATGGATTCATCAGAAAGTTGCATGGGAAAAACCAGAACACTACATCCTCCCCCACAAGAAAAAGTTTCGTCCTCGAAACAAAAGTCATACCTCAAGCAGGTGCCTCGAACAGGTGGGGGTAAGCAGCCATCATCGCTGACTCTAACTCCTAGGTAGCCTCGCGCTCCTCATGACTGCTCCAGAGGATCTTTACATAAGGGATGGCCCGACTGCGCAACTCCCTAACCTCCCGGTCCAAGATCCTCAACGGCCGCTCAACATAGCTCAGATCCTCGGTGACCTCCAGTGGGGTGAAATCGATGATATGAGACGGGTCATGAACATACTTCCTCAGAGTCGATACATGAAAAACGTCGTGAACACCTGTAAGCCTGGGAGGAAGTGCAAGCCTATAGGCAACTGGCCCTATGCGCTCTAATACCTCGAAAGGTCCAATGAAGCGAGGGCTCAGTTTCCCCCGAATCCCAAATCTTCGGATCCCCTTTGAAGGCGAGACCTTCAGAAAGACATGATCCCCAACCGCGAACTCCAGGTCTCGCCTCCGCACATCTGCATAGCTCCTCTGTCTGCTCTGTGCTGTCTGAAGGTGCTGCCTGACTACCTTGACCTTAGCCTCCGCTTCTCTAAGCAACTCTGGCCCCAAGGTCCGCCTTTCACCCACATCGCTCCAATAAAGAGGGGAACGACACTTGCGTCCATACAATGCTTCAAACGGAGCCATTCGGATGCTCGCTTGAAAGCTATTGTTGTACGCAAACTCTGCCAATGATAAGTGTCGTACCCAACCCCCTCCAAAGTCCAGCGTGCAAGCCCGGAGCATGTCCTCAAGAATCTGTATAGTACGCTCTGACTGTCCGTCTGTCTGCGGGTGAAATACTGTGCTGAAACTGAGCTGTGTCCCTAAAGTGGCCTGTAGGCTCCTCCAGAAGCGCGAAACAAACCTCGGATCTCGGTCAGATACAATGGAGACGGGCACCCCATGCAGCCTCACTACCTCGTCTAAGTACAGCTGTGCCAGCCGATCGAGGGACCAAGTCACCTGCACCGGTAAAAAGTGTGCGGATTTGGTAAGTCTATCCACGACTACCCAGATAGCATCCGCTCCCGTCTGTGCTCTCGGCAAACCAGTGACAAAATCCATGGTAACATGCTCCCATTTCCATTCAGGGATTGGGAGACTCTGCAACTTGCCAGCAGGTACACGATGTTCAGCCTTTACTTGCTGACAAGTTAGACAGTGCGCTACAAATCTCCCAATATCTCTTTTCATCCCGTTCCACCAAAACTGTGCCTTAAGGTCCCTATACATCTTAGTCCCACCAGGATGGATGGTATAAGGTGTATAGTGGGCCTCCCTCAAGATCTGCTCTCGGATCTCCGCATCCAGAGGCACACATGCTCGGTCCCTGTACCGCAGTACTCCCGAAGCATCAACCGAAAAGTCCCCTGTCAAACCAGTCTGCATCTGCTCTCGAATCCTCATCAGGTGGGGGTCCTCACTCTGTCTCTCCCGAATCCTGTCCAACAGAGTGGGCTGCACGACTAGAGACATAAGTCTAGCAAAGACCCCAGGGGACACAACCTCGAGCTCTAACCGCCTCATCTGCTCCAGTAATGGCGCCTGATCGGTGATCAACGGAGATAGACTCTGTACTGCTCTCCTGCTCAGTGCATCAGCAACCACGTTGGCCTTGCCAGGATGGTATAATATGTCCACATCATAGTCTTTCAACAATTCCAACCATCTGCGCTGCCTCAAGTTGAGCTCCTTCTGTGTGAACAGGTATTTCAGGCTCTTGTGGTCGGTGTAAATCTCGCAGTGCTCCCCATACAGGTAGTGGCGCCACAACTTTAGTGCAAAAATCACTGCAGCTAGCTCCAAATCATGGGTTGGGTAATTCTTTTCATAATCCTTCAGTTGCCGAGAGGCATAAGCAATTACCTTTCCCTCCTGCATCAGCACGCAACCAAGTCCACTGTGCGATGCATCACTGTAAATCACATATCCCTTCCCCATAACAGGTAGGGAAAGGATAGGAGCCGACATCAATCTGTTCTTTAATTCCTCGAAGCTCCTCTGGCAGTCCTCACTCCAGGCAAACTTAATCCCTTTCCGCGTCAAACGAGTGAGGGGTGTGGAAAGTTTCGCAAAACCTTCCACAAACCGACGGTAATATCCTGCTAAGCCCATGAAACTGCGGACCTCAGATACCGTCGTCGGTCGGGGCCAATCCCGGACTGCCTCGATCTTCGCCGGGTCTACTGCCACTCCGGCGGCTGAAATCACATGGCCCAAAAAGGCAACCTCCCGAAGCCAGAAATCACACTTAGATAACTTGGCATACAACTTTCTCTCTCTCAGAAGTTGTAGCACAATCCTCAAGTGCTCCTCGTGCTCCAAATCGCTTCGGGAATAAACTAGGATGTCATCAATAAAAACAACGACGAACCGATCCAGGTATGGTCGAAAAATCCTGTTCATTAAATCCATAAAAGCAGCAGGGGCATTTGTCAATCCAAAATGTTGGGTTATATGTAATACGGATCTAAATAGGGGAAAAAACACCTAGAGGGGGGTGAATAGGTGTAAACGCATAAACACTCAAAAAATCGTTGCGATAAAACCCAATGCGGAAATAAAAATAATACGCAAGATTTTTACGTGGAAAACTCCATCACCGGAGTAAAAAACCACGGGACCGATAACACGGCAGAAATCCACTAGAATTAAAACACGTACAAGGTGATTTACCGTACACACTTATGACTCAACCTTTTCCATACGCTCCTAGAGGATCTTCTCCGCTCGCTCCGCGACACTTCTCGAATCCACGATCTGCGCCCAACGCCGAATCCACGGCGTCAAACGTCGAATCCACGACGTCCGACCGAATCCACGGTCTTCACCCAATAGCACCCTTCGAATCCACGAACGTGCCTCGCTCCGAATCCACGAGAGCGGTTGAACCTTGAATCCACAAGGACACGCGAATCCACGCGCCGATTTTTGGGGTAAATCATTGTTTTGGGTGGTGATGATCCGCCGAATACTTAGATCAAAGATAGATCGGAAATACCATCTAAGTATTCATTAGTTTGATTCAACTCAAGATGTGAGTATGAAAACCTAGAATCAAACTAATCAATATAGATGAAGAAACATAGAGTATTCTCTAATGATTTCCTTTCTTCTCTATATGTGGATCTATAGCCGTATAAAATGATATATGAAAATGACGGCTATTGACTATGTGGATTCACCCTAGAAAAAGGATCATAGGGTGTATTTATAGGTTAGAAACCCTAGGAAGGAGATAAGAATAAAAAACCTAACATTTCTGGAAATTTTACGGACGGCGATCCGGATCGGACTAGCTGTGATCCGGATCGTCGTAACGAGTTAGCCAGTTCTAGAAAAACGAAGGTTCGGGATCCGGATCGAAGTGCATGATCCGGATCGTTCATACAGTTTACCAAACATCAACGTTCGGGATCCGGATTGCGAAGCATGATCCGGATCGTTCAAGGAAAATGGTAAACTCACTGTTCGGGATCCGGATCAAGAGACTACGATCCGGATTGAACTGGTGTATGAACGAACCACCTTCGGGATCCGGATCGAACAACCTGATCCGGATCCTGAACATGTCCCAAGTCCAGTTTTTGATTTTTATTCAATGAAAGATTCTTCCAAGTGTTTCTACACTACAAAAAGTATTCGGATCACACAAAATCTTTAGTTAAACATACCTGATCCTTTTGAATTCTTCTTTCTTGAGATTGAGTTAAATGATCCAACTTTTTTCACCTTCAATCTTCAAGACTTGAGACTTTCACGAAACTACGCCAACTCAAATTCCGTAACAATCTCCCCCTTTGGCGGTTTCGTGACAAAACACAGATCCACTAAAGAAAATTCAAAAAGATATTTTTGTTGCTATCACCATACAACAAAAATTTACAATGGAGATCCAAAAATTTAAAAACATGAGATAAACTCCTAAAACAGACTCTAGACTTAGACATCTGTACTCTCTGCACAAAGAAATCATTCTTGACAAAAAGAGATCGTTAGATACCTCAAGAATATTTAGCATACAAAACCTAGTACAGAGATAGAGTTTATCTGATCATCATGACATTTGAGAATTCAGATATGTAAGAGAATCATAGTCAAAAACCAACATATCTTCTATGCAATTAAAACCCAATGTCACAAAAAGTTAGTCCAACATCAACTTGTTAGTCATATTACATGCCCAAATAGTTAGTCGAATAGTTAGTCGAGACATGCAAACAATCACAAGATAAAAACCAAAGTTGAAGTTGAAGTGATACTCACCTTGATGTTCATTCACATCATCATTGTACCTTGATGCAGTCATCATTGATGTATACAAGATCACAATTTTCACAATATCATTGTTCAAATTCTCTAAACTCTCTCCCCCTTTTTGTCACAAACAAAGCCAAAGATTACAGAAGTGGAGAGAATGGTTAACAGTTCAAGTTGGAGAACTAAAGACTCAAATTAAAACTTAAAAACCTGCACAAAAGAAGGATTTAAACATATGCATAATAAACAGAAATTGGAAGGATACGGATTATTCAGACTCGTCTGAACTGATACAGCCGAGGATTTGGAATATCTTCTTTAATCGCTTGTTCATTGATGATTGATTCTTATTTACCTTCTTTATTTCTTCCTTTACCTCAATTAGTTCATTTGATATACGTTCTTGCTCGTTGGAGAGCCTTTGCTGTCTTTATAGATTGAGGTAACAGATGCATCATCATCAGAAGTTGATTGCGGTGCTTGTTGTGCCGGAGGTGCTGGTTGTGATGGTGGTGCTGGTTGGACTGGAGGAGCTGCTGCCGGTGCAGAGGTTGTTGCTTGTTGTCGTTGTGCTCGTTGCCGGTGAAGAGGTATGAAAGGTTCATCTGGCTTCGTCGAAAGAGACTTTACAATTGTTGTGTCATTGATCGTTCCTAGACTGTGCAGATAGGAACTCGCATTTGTGTCAGCTTTAAATTTGCGAAGAATGCGCATGATGATCATTGGATAAGGTAGTCTCTCTGACGGATGAGCTTGCTCCACATATCGTGCCATCCTTGACCAGATGACGTAGGGAATGTTTAAGTTAGCTCCCATTGCTGCTGTGGGGTTTCCAAGTAGATAAAGGAATATCATTCTTTCCCACCGAAGAACCTTTGTGTTCATGTTTGGAATAACATTGTAACAAATAATAAGGTTTAAGATGCGGTACTCTGGTCGTAGTTCTTTCGAGAAAACAGAGTTTCCTGTCGACCGAGTATTTGGAACACAGATTCCATCAACTACCACTCTCCAGGAGTAGGTGTTGAAGGCTTGATTCTTCAGGTAATGAGTCATCATCATCTGTCAATGCAGTCCAATCTACCTCGTGACAATCTACTTCTGTGTCGCTGATCACATGAAACTCACCCTTTTGTTGTGTTTTCTTAGCTCTTTTTAACTTATTTGTGGCCCGAGTGTGCACCATAGTGACCAATAAAAGAATGATCCATGAGAATCCCATTGATCCAAGTGCTTTAAGAAGATTAAAATCCTGTGAGCAACAACTCAAGAACACATGAGAAAATTGTTAATTTTCAAAGATTGAAAAATTGTACCCAAACAATCATAATCATGTAGAGAGACTAAGAATCAAATTAGTTTTGCAAAAGGACTTTTAAAAATAGATCAATTGCATGATTTTCGAAAATCCTTATTATATGCCCTAAAACCGAAATTTTAGAAATCGAAGCCTAAAAATCCGTTAATCAGGAGAATACCTAGCATATAATCAAAACTAATCTACCCAGAGTTCTTATTTCAAAAGAAATTTGATCAAAAACCATCCACAAACAAAGTTGATCCAAGAAATTCATGACGTTTGTGGAAGAAGAGAGAAAAACGGTGAAAAACCGAGATTTTGATCAATAAAACTTACTTGGAGTTGAAGAACTTGAGTTTGAAAGCTTCCAGGAAGGATGAAATCTAGAGAGAGAGGCTCTGGAAACTTTGGAACAAAAGATTGGAGTAAAAGAGATCAAAACACTTTTGTTCTTTATAAAACCTAGCCGCGATCCGGATCAGTTCATAACTGCGATCCGGATCGGCTACCCGCAGTGAGAAACTGCGTTCGGGATCCGGATCGGCAGATACAATCCGGATCGTCAGCCCGCAGAAGAATTCCTGCGTTCGGGATCCGGATCATCTAGCCCGATCCGGATCGGCTCCAACTTTTTCTTTAGAAAATTTCAGAGAAATTCAAGAAAAACCAGAAAAAGATTGTAAGCACAAATGTGTATCAACTTTAAACAAAAATCATCGTTTCATACAACAAGAATTAGATTATGCCAAATCTATCAATAATATCCAAAAATGAAACGAAAATTTACAAAAATTAAATCCCTTAAAGTTGAACACCTTCAATTACATCTAACTTGATCTTATGAGTAATGCCTTTATCAAATCATCAATTCAGTAAAGAAAATGAAATACAAAGATCAATAGATGTTTGAAATCCCAAATATAATAGATAATGTATCTAGACAATCTGTTGAAGAGAGTGGCTCTTTGAGCATCTTTCTTTAAAAACCCACCTTATACCAACCTTGAAATTTGACGGAGTCAAGTATTTCAACATGCATTTTACTTAATCAAAAATTTGAACAACCATGCTTGGTATACATGTGGTAGCTGCACACAATACTCGGACGACCGAGGTGGTAGCTCTTTCCTCCATGTGGTGGTAGTTTTCACACTCCTCATTGGGATGTAACTCTTTCCACATCTTTTGAGCATTTTACTTTTTCTATGACTCCCCCTCAATTGGCTATCAATTATTTAAGATATAAAGTATTCAACCAAATATTGATCTCGATTTCATACTCGACTAAGCAGTCAAATAAGATAATGACTATACCAAGAGATCATAGAGAGAGAGAAATTGACTTTGATCACTTAGAAGATGATTTAATTAACATAAATGATCATTGCAACAGTGAAATATTATGATGGCAAAAGCATAATAAATTTCTAAATGTGCGAAAAGATGCAATTAAAGTCAATTATGATCTATGCTCAATTAATGTCCTATGTACAAACATAGATAATGAACAAAACAAAAATAAATACAAAACCTATCCTAAGCAAAGGTTTCAAAAAGAAGTTTATTTCAAGGAAAGCATTCCAATTGCTTTTCGTAAATGAATAAAACGTTTTTGATCCAAAGGTTTTGTTAGAATGTCAGCTAATTGATCCTCAGTTGAAATATATGAAAGTTGAAGAGTATTTGATTCAACTAGCTCTCTAAGAAAATGATATCTAAGCTCAATATGTTTTGTTCTAGAGTGCAACACAGGGTTTTTAGAAATGTTAATTGCACTTGTGTTGTCACAAAGAATTGTTACCGAAGATGCTGAAATGCGGAAGTCGCTCAATACGCTTTTCATCCAAATGAGTTGAGTTGAGCAACTTCCAGCTGAAATGTATTCCGCTTCGGCAGTCGAGAGTGCTATGCAGTTCTGCTTTTTACTGTGCCATGCAACAAGGCAATGGCCAAGATAGAAGCATGCACCACTCGTGCTTTTCCGATCATCCACTGATCCTGCCCAATCGGCATCTGAGTATCCAACAATATCCAAACTTGTTCCCATAGGATACCAAATTCCGAAATTAATTGATCCTTTGATATACCGGATGATCCTTTTCACCGCTTTCAGGTGAACCTCCTTTGGTGCTGATTGATATCTCGCGCAAATCCCAACACCAAAAGATATATCCGGGCGACTAGCCGTGAGGTAAAGTAGACTTCCAATCATACTTCGATACAGTTTCTCGTCTACATTCTCACTATGTGATTCACTTCCAAGTCCCTTGTGGCTAGTTCCCATTGGAGTCGGAAAATCTTTACAATTTTCTAGATCAAACTTTTTGACCAACTCCATTGCATACTTGGATTGACTCAAGTGAATACCTTCATCATTTTGTTTAATTTGCAATCCAAGGAAATAAGTCAATTCGCCCATCATGGACATCTCAAATTCGCTTTCCATGGTCTCCGCGAATTTAGAAGCATCATTATCTCTTGTTGCGCCAAATACAATGTCATCGACATAGATTTGTGCTACAATGAAATTGCTTTGATAATGCTTCACAAAGAGAGTCCTATCAGCTCCCCCTCGAGTATAGCCCTTCTCCAAAAGGTGCTTTGTTAACCTTTCGTACCATGCTCGCGGTGCTTGTTTCAGACCGTAAAGAGCCTTTTTCAAACGAAAAACATGGTTAGGTTGTTTATGATCTACAAAACCTTTCGGTTGAGCCACATAAACTTCCTCATTTAAAAACCCATTTAGAAATGCGCTCTTAACGTCCATTTGAAATAATTTGATTTTAAAATGACAAGCAATAGCAAATAGTATACGAATGGACTCGAGTCTAGCTACAGGGGCGAATGTTTCATCAAAGTCTATACCTTCTACTTGAGAATAGCCTTGAGCAACTAATCGTGCCTTGTTCCTGATGATAGTACCATCCTCATTTTTCTTGTTCTTGAAGATCCATTTGGTACCTATCACATTGTGTTGCTTTGGAGGCTTCGTTAATTCCCAGACTTTGTTTCGCTCAAATTGATGGAGCTCTTCCTGCATTGCTTTAATCCAGTAGTCATCCTGAAGAGCTTCATCTATGTTCTTTGGTTCGATTAAAGATACGTAGCAAGCGAATCCACAAACCAACTGCCTCCGAGTTCTGACTCCTTCTTGTGGATCTCCAATAATATTCGATTCCGGATGATCCTTGGAGATTCGTAACGTTTGTTGAAACGGAGTACTCGGAGATACATGAGATGATTCCTGCACATCAGATAAACTTGAAGAACCATTAGATGCATCAATAATATTGGAAGTATTATTATGAGAAGATGCATTAGCAGGAGAATCGTCATCTAGAGAGATATCGAGGGTAGATTTTCCAGATCCAAAGTGAAAAGCTTCATCTACTTTAACATTTATAAATTCTACGATCGTCTTAGATTCAATGTTAAATACTCGATATGCTCTGCTATTCGTAGAATAACCCAAAAAGATCCCTTCATCACTTCGAGAGTCGAACTTTCCAAGATTTTCACGGTCACGTAAAATGTAACATCGACTCCCGAAGACACGAAAATATTTGATGTTGGGTTTTCTACTAAACCACAGCTCATATGGTGTATTTAAAGTTCCTGGGCGCAAGTAAACTCTATTAATGACATAGACAGCGGTGTTCACGGCTGCAGCCCAAAAATGTAGCGGTAAATTCCGGCTATGAAGCATCACACGCGCCATCTCTTGAACAACCCTGTTCTTGCGCTCAACAACACCATTCTGCTGAGGTGTATAGGGTGCCGAGAATTCATGTTTAATGCCATTTGAAGTGCAAAAATCAATGAATTTTGAATTTATGAATTCTCCACCTCTATCACTTCTAACACGAATGATCTTTTCATTCTTTTCAATCATAATACGATGGCAAATCTCATGAAAAGAGTCAAACGTATCAGCTTTCTCTTTTAAAAATGCTACCCAAGAAAATCGAGAGAAATCATCAACCAAAAAAAAAAATGTACCATTTACCTCCCAAAGATGGTTGACGGGTCGGCCAAAAGAAAAAAAAAAGAAAAGAAAGTAGTCTACATAAACTACACAAGATTTAATCGAAGAACGATTAAAGACAAGGAGGGGTTTCACCTTTGCATACCCAAACCTTTTGAGTTTTGGAGTATGTTGGCAATGGTTGAGAAGTTTTCCTTGATGAAGACGTCTTGCAAGATTGGTCTTTTTCTTTTGTCATTGTCTTGTTTGAAGTACTACCAATGTCCTTTTCTTTAGGAAAATCCTTCTTTGAATTCCATGGAGTGAACTTATTGGTAGCAGTTGCAAGATGTGGTTGATTTGATCTTTGAGCTCCAATCTTGCAATTTCTTCCAATGTGCCCTGCAAAATTACAATGAAAACATACCTTTGTGCTTGACGATTCTGAAGAGGATGAAGTAGGCTTGTTGTCGTTGGTTGTCATGATTTCCGGTGTCGGAGGAGGAGATACCGACTGAGGCACAAAGACTGTCCCAACCGAACTAAAATTGTCTTCAGTTCGATTGTATCCGAGGCCGAACTTGTTTGTTTGACCAAGACCAAGAAGTTTATCCAACTTACTCCTTCCTAAAGAAAATTGCTGTAAGTCATCCTTGAGTTGGCAAATGGTCTCTGTCATTTCCAATTTTTCCCGTCGGGCCTCGCCGTAGAGCTTCAAGAAATAGTTCGCTTTGTTCACCATATCTATATAGTTCTTCTCGAGTTGCTCATTGGACTCTTGAAGGGAAACATTTTCTTTTATCAGTTTATCCCTTTCCACTTCAAGATCGGTCGAGAGAGAAGTTACCCTTTTTACTTCTTCTTCGAGATCCTGCAATCTCCCTCTCAACCCCTTGTTTTGCTTAGCCGGTTTCTTTAAATCCCGTAAAGATCTGTGATAGGCTAGAGCAAATTCTTCACCTTCCGAATCATCCGATTCGTTGTCCGTTGCATTCTTTTCAACAGTGGAGTTCGACAACGACTCGGATGTACTTGCCATAAAGCACATGAAGGGTGAAGATACGGACGCGTGGAATGCGGTGGAGCTCTTTTCTTCATCACTCGAAGACGACTCATTTGACGTTGAGTTGTCATCCCAAGTGACGACTTGCATCGCCTTCTTCTTTGCCGGATACTTGTTAGGACACTCCGTTGCAATGTGGCCGTAGCCTCGACATTTGAAGCATTGTAGTTGTCCTTCTGAACTTTTCTTATCCTTTGAGAAGTTCTCTTGCTTTCTTGACTTGTAACCTGAAGTACCCTTGCCTTTGTTCGACTTTCCGAAGGATGGAGATTTGCTTGAATTACCCCTTCGAAAGTTGCGGCGAAACTTCCTTGTCAAGAGAGCGAGCTGCTTCTCAAATTCCTCCATAGAAAGGTTCTCGTCATCGTCTGAGGAGGATGTATCCGCGTCTTCTTCCTTAGTTGTTTTCAACGCATAACCTGAAGACTTAGAAGTGGATGCCTTTCCAGAAGAATTGTTAGTAGTAAATGTCATTTCATAAGTTTGTAATGAACCAACTAATTCTTCTACACGTATTTCGTCCGGGTGTTTAATAGTTTCAATGGCAGTAACCTTTGGGCGAAATCGTTCAGGAAGAGTTCTTAAGATCTTTCTTACAATCTTAAATTCTGGAATCTTCTCTCCCAGATTAGCACATGAGTTTACGATGTCTTGCAATCGTGTATAGTAGTCCGTGAAAGTGTCACGCCCCGGGGGTTCGAATCGCGCGGAAGAGGAGCCACCGATGCCCCTGATTCAGCCATATATTTTTTTTTTGTAAAACATTACTCCCCGGCGCGTGCACAGACCCGCCGCATACACAAATTCGCTCTGCAAATGAGCAGAGGCCCCTTTGTATATGCACGGCGTCTCAACTACAAAGTGTCTCACAAGGCGTAGTACATACAATCTCTAACCACATCAGTTGGGGTCTCGTACACATACAACCAAACAATTCACGTGACATTCTAGCATTCACTTAGAGCATAGAGGCCGGTGTTTTGAAAGGATAAATAATCACAAGGTTTTGAAAGCGGCATCCACACGATGCCCTCGTTTGTGAAAACAGTTCGTAAACACATAAATCCCACAAGGTTTATAAAGCTTGGTGCCCACACGACACCCACGTTTTAAAAATAGTTTTTGCAAACGGTTTTCTTTGTTTTTCATCGTTCAAAACGGCCAAGTAAGAGAGAACGTAGTATTCATTCAATTATTCAAAAAGAAAGGAAAGAAAAGGGCAACATCCACTTCGACCCCACGGGGGTGTCGCAATCCACAACTAGCTACCATGAATAATAAAAGAAAAGGGAAAGAAGAGTCACTGTATCTGAAGTCACCCATAAATCAGATCAGCACCCTAACGTCCTCACCGGCGCCCTAGCACTCGCCCCTGGACGAACCTGTCACGAAGTGGGAAGTCAGTGACTAGAAATAGCATGATAAGCGTAGTAAACAAAGATAAGGCAAACCACAAACACCGGAGCAACTATCCCTCCCATGCACCTTCCACCTTAACCACACCCTGTATCATTACGACATCGGGCACCTTCCCCGATGCCCACCGCCGAGCACCTGCCTCACAAAGCAACATCGGGCACCTTCCCCGATGCCCACCGCCGAGCACCTGCCTCGGCCGCCGAGCACCTGCCTCGACGTCACCGCTCACACCCCCCAACCATGGGGGCCCCCATTCCTAACGCCACCTCCGCGTGGGGTACACGGGTCAACGTACCACTTTTTCGGAAAAGCACACCCTTGCGGTGGCCAAACCGCGGGTGTGCGTGTAGCAAATTTGAGCCTCAGATTGACATTGAGTATCATAACATAACATAACAGGGTTAGTGCATAAACAGAAGGAGACTGACAATTCCACCTTGCCCCAACATGCTATTTCTAACAGTTAAACCCCATTCCCGAAACCCCCGGGAACGTACCCACCTTGTGTGCGTCGTCCTGCGTTCGTCCAGTCCGCGTCTGTGCTCCAGTCGCCCACAGCGTCCCGCACTCCTGAAGGAACATAGGCAAATCGAGACTTAGAAGTCCGAAACTTACAACGACTCCCTACAGCGTGCGGCGGAGTTCTTCGCACGGCACCGGCCCGTGCGACGAACACCCTGTCAGGGCACAGCCCCGCGCGGCACCAGCCCGCGGGGCGCCCCTCCTGCGGGCGGCCCCGCGCGGCCGAGCGCCGCGCGGGCGCGCGGCCCGCGGTGCGGGGCGACCCCGCGCGGCACCAGCCCGCGCGGGCGCCCCTCCTGCTGGCGGCCCCGCGCGGCCGAGCGCCGCGCGGGCGCGCTGCCCGCGGTGCGGGGCGACCCCGCGCGGCACCAGCCCGCGCGGCGCCCCTCCTACGGGCGGCCCCGCGCGGCCGAGCGCCGCGTGGGCGCGCTGCCCGCGGTGCGGGGCGACCCCGCGCGGCACCAGCCCGCGCGGGCGCCCCTCCTGCGGGCGGCCCCGCGCGGCCGAGTGCCGCGCGGGCGCGCTGCCCGCGGTGCGGGGCGGCCCCGCGCGGCACCAGCCCGCGCGGGCGCCCCTCCTGCGGGCGGCCCCGCGCGGCCGAGCGCCGCGCGGGCCCGCGGCCCGCGGTGCGGGGCGGCCCCGCGCGGCACCAGCCCGCGCGGGCGCCCCCCTCCTGCGGCGGCCCCGCGCGGCCGAGCGCCGCGCGGGCGCGCGGCCCGCGGTGCGGGGCGGCCCCGCGCGGCACCAGCCCGCGCGGGCGCCCCCTCCTGCGGGCGGCCCCCCGCGCGGCCGAGCGCCGCGCGGGTGCGCGGCCCGCGGTGCGGGGCGGCCCCGCGCGGCACCAGTCCGCGCGGGCGCCCCCTCCTGCGGGCGGCCCCCGCGCGGCCGAGCGCCGCGCGGGCGCGCGGCCCGCGGTGCGGGGCGGCCCCGCGCGGCCGTGCGCCGCGCGGGCGCGTGGCCCGCGGTGCGGGGCGGCCCCGCGCGGCACCAGCCCGCGCGGGCGCCCCTCCTGCGGGCGGCCCCGCGCGGCCGAGCGCCGCGCGGGCGCGCGGCCCGCGGTGCGCGACGGCGCCGGGCCTCCTCCCTCCTCGTGACCAACAAAAGAAAGAAAGAGGGAGATTCCCCCGAACGAACGCGTCCGACTCACCTTGATGTGCGAAAGAGGAGGAAGAGAGGGGATCGTCCGCTTGCCTCCACCGGTCCACCCTTGCGGTGTGCTTGGTTTCTCTTTGCCGGCGACTACGAGGGAGGAAGAAAAGAAAAGAGGCGGCCACCAAAAGAAAAATAAGAGGAACCCTAATCCTCTTTCCCTCACGGCTACATATATATACTAAGAGAATTAGGGTTTACCTTAAAAGGTGTGCGGCTGCCAACACGGATCCCGAGGCGTCTAAGGGGGACCCCAACTTCGAGAATTAATTC
This sequence comes from Tillandsia leiboldiana, assembly GCA_029204045.2. Taxonomy (NCBI): domain Eukaryota; kingdom Viridiplantae; phylum Streptophyta; class Magnoliopsida; order Poales; family Bromeliaceae; genus Tillandsia; species Tillandsia leiboldiana. The sequence continues at coordinate 33,763 of JAQNDB010001833.1, forward strand.
TGGTCAGACCGGGAGTCGGAAAAATAAACCGATCGCGCCCACGCGCTCCGTTCCGCGAGCTCTACCGCCTAAAATTATTTGCGGGCCCCGACGGTCTGTCCGGAAAAATGCCAAAAATGAGGCCCCCGGTCAGGCATTACAAGAAGAGGGTGACCAGAAGGGTTAAGGAAAAGCCGGGTCTTACACCACTTACCGCTAAAAACAAGTTTCGTCCCCGAAACTTAATCTTCCCCAGCGGCGAACAGGTCCGGGTAGCACTCCCTCATCTTTGACTCGGGTTCCCAAGTTGCCTCACGCTCTTCTTGATTGCTCCAAAGCACCTTTACGTAGGGAATCGTCCGACTACGCAGCTTTTTGTCCTCCCGGGCTAGGATCCGCACGGGTACTTCCGCGAAACTTAGATCCTCCTTGAGTTCAATCGCGGAGGCGTCAAGCACTCGCGATGGGTCGGGGAGGTATTTCCGAAGCATGGATACGTGGAACACATCATGAACGCGGTCAAGGTTCGGCGGTAGGGCGAGGCGGTAGGCTACCGGGCCGATGCGCTCCAGAATCTCAAACGGCCCTATGTACCGCGGGCTCAGCTTGCCCTCAACCCAAACCGCTTCACCCCCTTCGACGGCGACACCCGCAGTAACACGTGCTCTCCCACCTGGAATTCCAAGTCGCGACGTCTCTGGTCCGCGTAACTCTTTTGCCGGCTCTGGGCGGTCGCCAAACGTCGCCTGATGAGGCGCACCCTTTCCTCTGTCTCGGCCACTAGGTCCGGCCCCAAAAACTTTCTCTCCCCCAGATCGTCCCAGCAGATCGGGGATCTACAGCGTCTGCCGTACCACGCTTCGTACGGCGCCATCTTAATGCTCGCTTGGTAGCTGTTGTTATAAGCGAACTCTGCAAGGGGTAGGTAGCGCGACCATCCGTCTCCCAAATCCAGCACGCACGCCCGAAGCATGTCCTCGAGTATCTGGATCACCCGCTCGGATTGCCCGTCCGTCTGGGGGTGAAAGGCTGAGCTGAAGTGTAACTTGGTCCCCAAGGCTCGTTGTAGACTCTTCCAAAAGTTCGAAACGAACCTCGTGTCCCTGTCCGAGGTGATCGTCGTTGGCACCCCGTGCAGCCTTACAATCTCGCTGAGGTAGACCTGTGCCAGCCGGTCACGTGTCCAGGTCGTGTGGATGGGTAGGAAGTGAGCTGACTTCGTTAGCCGATCCACGACAACCCAGATAGCGTCGTGTCCCTGTTGCGAACGGGGGAATCCGGTTACGAAGTCCATTGTGACTTGCTCCCACTTCCATTCGGGCACGGGTAGAGGTTGCAATTTCCCCGCCGGCCGCTGATGCTCGGCTTTCACCTGTTGGCAAATCAAACAGTGAGCCACGAACAGCGTCACATCTCCCTTCAATCTTGGCCACCAGAAGGTCTGTCGGATATCCCGGTACATCTTGGTGCCTCCAGGGTGCGCCACGTAGGGGGCGCAATGTGCTTCAGTCAGGATTTCTTTCTTTAGATCCGGCAGATCGGGCACGCAGATCCGCCCTCGGAACCGAAGGGTGCCGTCCGTTCCCACTGCAAAGTCTCCTTCTTGCTCCGGTGAAATCCTATCTCGTTCCAGCTGTAGCTGCGGATCCGCACCTTGGCCTTCCCGAATCCTCTCCAATAGGGTCGGCGCGACTGTTAGGGTCAACAGTCGCTCAACCGTCCCTGCTGGTACCACTTCCAACCTCAATCGTGAAAATTCCGCGATCAAGTCGTTCTGCTGCGTGATCGCGCCCGCCGAAGTTCCTTCTGCTTGTCCCTTTCGGCTTAGAGCGTCGGCTACCACATTTGCTTTCCCCGGGTGGTACTGGATGGTTAAGTCGTAGTCCTTCAGTAGCTCCAACCACCTCCTCTGCCGTAGGTTAAGCTCCTTCTGGGTGAAAAGGTACTTAAGGCTTTGGTGGTCCGAGAACACGTTGCAATGCACACCGTAGAGGTAGTGCCTCCACAGTTTCAGAACGAAGACCACTGCGGCAAGCTCCAAGTCATGGATCGGGTAGTTCTGTTCGTAATCCTTGAGTTGTCTTGAAGCATAGGCAATGACTCTTCCTTGCTGCATTAGTACTCCTCCCAGTCCTATTCGCGATGCATCGCAGTAGACTTCGTAGTCTTCTCCAGGGGTTGGTAAGGCAAGCATAGGCGCTCTTGTTAACCGTTTCTTAAGTTCTTCAAAGCTCTCTTGGCATTGGACCGTCCATATGAACTTTACTCCTTTCCGGGTTAGGCGGTTCAGAGGGGTCGCAATCTTCGAGAAACCCTCCACGAAACGTCTGTAGTATCCCGCAAGGCCCAAGAAGCTGCGCACCTCTGTCACTGTGGTCGGCTGGGGCCAGTCGGTCACCGACTCCACCTTCTTGGGATCCACTGCGACTCCTGCTGCTGAAATGATATGCCCTAGAAACCCCACTTCGCGAAGCCAGAATTCGCATTTCTTAAGTTTTGCGAACAGCTCCTGCTCCCTAAGGGTCTGTAGAACAATTCGAAGGTGCTCCTCGTGCTTCTCATCGGTGGTGGAGTAAATCAGGATGTCGTCGATGAAGACCACAACGAACTGATCCATGAAGGGTCTGAAAAACTCGGTTCATCATGTCCATGAACACCGCTGGGGCATTGGTAAGCCCGAACGGCATTACTGTGAACTCGTAATGGCCATACCGAGTCCGGAATGCCGTCTTCGGAATATCCTCGTCTCGAACTCTGAGCTGGTGGTAGCCCGACTGCAGGTCGATTTTTGAAAAGACAGTTGCACCCCGCAGCTGGTCAAAGAGGTCATCAATCCTAGGTAAGGGGTACTTGTTTTTCACTGTGACTTTGTTGATTTCCCGGTAGTCGATGCACAACCGCAAGCTCCCGTCTTTCTTTCGTACAAAGAGTACAGGTGCGCCCCAAGGGGACACACTCGGTCGGATAAACCCCTTGTCCAGAAGATCCTCTAGCTGCGCCTTAAGTTCCTTCAGCTCCGCGAAGGCCATCCTGTAGGGGGCCCTTCGTGATTGGTCGAGTGCCGGGTGGAAGCTCAATGGGAAAGACAACTTCTCGCTCGGGGGGTAATCCAGGTAGTTCGGCCGGGAAAAAACATCTGGGAAGTCCCTCACCACAGGGATGTCGGGGAGTGCCGTGGAGGATCCGGCGGCCAGGGCCACCGACACCAAGTAGGCCATACACCCGCCCTCTACCAGCTTCCTGGCTCGGGATGCAGGAATCATGGAAGAAAAGGAAACGCTCTTGCAAGCCAAGTACACGTTCTCCGGAAAATCGGGGGTACATCAGTCGTACCTCGCGCTTCTCGCAGTCTATGACCGCAAGGTACCACGTGAGCCAATCCATTCCGAGCACTACATCATACTCTTTCAATGGAATGACTACCAGATCCCAGGGGCACGGAAGCCTTCCCATCCATATAGGGCAGGAAGGCACCATGTTGCGTGCCTCCAAGGATCCCCCCGCGGTGTGTACGGTCATCAAACTGGGTAAGGGTCTCAACTCAAAATCATGGGTCAGTGCGAAGTCTCGGGACATAAACGAGAGGGTCGCTCCGGTGTCAAAAAGGGTTCTAGCGCGATAAACAGAAGCAAGAGTGATACCTGCGACGACGTGCTCAGACGGGTGCGTCTCCTGCTGACCCATCGAATAGACGCGGCCTCCCGAAGGCGGTGGCTTTTCCCCTACAGATCGGGGTGCTGGCGGTCTGGGGGCTGACGTCATTGGCGCTTTCCCCCGCCCTGCGTGCTGGGGTGAAGGCACGGAGGCTGCTGAAGATGTGGTGCCTTGGTTCAGGGGACAGTTGAAACGGAAGTGTCCCTGCTTGCCACATCGGAAACAATGGTCCTGTCTCTTGGAGCAATCCATCACTCGGTGCGCCCCGCCGCAGATCACGCATGAGCGGTCCTCCGGCGTTGTCCCTCTCCCGGCGCTCCCCTGGTCCTTTGCTGGGGCCTCCACCGCTTAGGGGGCCGATTCCCCCTGGAGGAGCCCCCTCCCCCTGAAGCCGTCTGGGTCCGCTTCCTGTCGTCTTGCTGGTGGAGCCTTCCCTTCGGGCGCGCGTGACGGCAAAGCCTCGCTCCACGATGGTGGCTCGGTCGACCACCTTCTGAAAGGTATGCAGATCCGCCGCGTCCACCACTTGGAAAATGTCAGTCCTCAATCCATCCACAAACAGTGTGCCTTATGGGATTCGTCCCGAATGACGAACGGGACACAGTTCGCCAGTCTCACGAACTCCCTCTGGTACTCCATTACTGTTTTGGTTCCCTGCCTGATGTGGTTTAGGTCGTCCTCCAGTTGTTTCTTCACGCTGTTGGTAAAGAACGCCCCGAATAGCTGCTGTTTAAAGGTAGTCCATGACGGAAGGGTAGCGCCCGACGCAGAGTCGGGGCGTACGGTCTTCCACCAAATGCGGGCGTTCCCCTCGAGCAAGTGGGCGGCCAGGGGGACCCGCTCATGGTCTTCCATCAATAGGTCCTCGAATAATTTTCTCCATCGTATCCACCCATTTCTCCACAACCCAGGGGTCCGTCGTGTCCCCCTCGAACGTTGGCGGATCGTATTTCTTGAAGTCGGCCAGGTTGGCGCGCACACGGTCTCGCTCGTTTGGTAGGTTCGCCCCCTCCTTCGCGACGTTGGCGGGTCGCGGCGGGAGTGGGTAACACTACCGTCACACTCGGAGCAATTCCGACGATTGGTGTCGCCGCCGGCCCTGCCGTTGCCGTCGAAGGGGCCAACTCTGGGGCCGAGGGCCCGGGTGGGGGCAGCCCCTCCTTCGGTCTCCATCACCGGTGCAGCTGGCCCCGGGAGAGGGCCCGGGGCAACCTCTGCCGTCGCAGCGGCCTGCTGTTGCTGCGTCAGTTGGCGCACGCGGTCGTTCAGGGCTGCCAACTGTTCCGCCATCTCTTGTAGCTGCTGCCTTAGGAGCTGATTCTCCGCAGTCATCGCTTCCGCTGCGTCCGCCCCCGTGTCCTCGGCTGTGGATCTAGTCCTGGCCATGATCTGAACATTTGCACGAACCAGTTACTCCTAGTTTAAATAAGACGGCACGCCACTAGTGCTGGCACTAGAGGGAGAAAAGAAAAGAACACTAATTCCCTCCCCCCTTTTTCCCCAACGAGCACTCGCGTTTTATTTATCCCGTGTTCACTTTATTACTCAGTAGCCAGAGTATTGCGCCCGTGGATGTTAGGCCCCGACTGTTGTGGTTAAAGTTTACCGCTCCGATACCATCTTAATCTGGCACGCCCCGGGGGTTCGAATCGCGCGGAAGAGGAGCCACCGATGCCCCTGATTCAGCCATATATTTTTTTTTTGTAAAACATTACTCCCCGGCGCGTGCACAGACCCGCCGCATACACAAATTCGCTCTGCAAATGAGCAGAGGCCCTTTGTATATGCACGGCGTCTCAACTACAAAGTGTCTCACAAGGCGTAGTACATACAATCTCTAACCACATCAGTTGGGGTCTCGTACACATACAACCAAACAATTCACGTGACATTCTAGCATTCACTTAGAGCATAGAGGCCGGTGTTTTGAAAGGATAAATAATCACAAGTTTTGAAAGCGGCATCCACACGATGCCCATCGTTTGTGAAAACAGTTCGTAAACACATAAATCCCACAGGTTTATAAAGCTTGGTGCCCACACGACACCCACGTTTTAAAAATAGTTTCGCAAACGGTTTTCTTTGTTTTTCATCGTTCAAAACAGCCAAGTAAGAGAGAACGTAGTATTCATTCAATTATTCAAAAGAAAGGAAAGAAAAGGGCAACATCCACTTCGACCCCACGGGGGTGTCGCAATCCACAACTAGCTACCATGAATAATAAAAGAAAAGGGAAAGAAGAGTCACTGTATCTGAAGTCACCCATAAATCAGATCAGCACCCTAACGTCCTCACCGGCGCCCTAGCACTCGCCCCTGGACGAACCCTGTCACGAAGTGGGAAGTCAGTGACTAGAAATAGCATGATAAGCGTAGTAAACAAAGATAAGGCAAACCACAAACACCGGAGCAACTATCCCTCCCATGCACCTTCCACCTTAACCACACCCTGTATCATTACGACATCGGCACCTTCCCCGATGCCCACCGCCGAGCACCTGCCTCACAAAGCAACATCGGGCACCTTCCCCGATGCCCACCGCCGAGCACCTGCCTCGGCCGCCGAGCACCTGCCTCGACGTCACCGCTCACACCCCCCACCCATGGGGGCCCCATTCCTAACGCCACCTCCGCGTGGGGTACACGGGTCAACGTACCACTTTTCCGGAAAAGCACACCCTTGCGGTGGCCAAACCGCGGGGTGTGCGTGTAGCAAATTTGAGCTCAGATTGACATTGAGTATCATAACATAACATAACAGGGTTAGTGCATAAACAGAAGGAGACTGACAATTCCACCTTGCCCCAACATGCTATTTCTAACAGTTAAACCCCATTCCCGAAACCCCCGGGAACGTAACCCACCTTGTGTGCGTCGTCCTGCGTTCGTCCAGTCCGCGTCTGTGCTCCAGTCGCCCACAGCGTCCCGCACTCCTGAAGGAACATAGGCAAATCGAGACTTAGAAGTCCGACACTTACAACGACTCCCTACAGCGTGCGGCGGAGTTCTTCGCACGGCACCGGCCCGTGCGACGAACACCCTGTCAGGGCGCAGCCCCGCGCGGCACCAGCCCGCGGGGCGCCCCTCCTGCGGGCGGCCCCGCGCGGCCGAGCGCCGCGCGGGCGCGCGGCACGCGGTAGCGGGGCGACCCCGAGCGGCACCAGCCCGCCGGGCGCCCCTCCGGCGGGCGGGACCCGCGCGGCCGAGCGCCGTGCTGCGGGCGCGCGTGCCCGCGGTGCGGGGGCGACCCCGGCGCGCACCAAGCCCGCGCGGGCGCCCCTCCTGCGGGGGGCCCCGCGCGGCCGGAGCGCCGCATGTGGGCGCTGCCCGCGGTGCGGGGCGACCCCGCGCGGCAGCCAGCGCGGGCGCCCCTCCTGCGGGCGCCCCGCGCGGCCGAGTGCCGCGCGGGCGCGCTGCCCGCGTGCGGGGCGGCCCCGCGCGGCACCAGCCCGCGCGGGCGCCCCTCCTGCGGGCGGCCCCGCGCGGCCGAGCGCCGCGCGGGCGCGCGGCCGCGGTGCGGGGCGGCCCCGCGCGGCACCAGCCGCGCGGGCGCCCCCCTCCTGCGGCGGCCCCGCGCGGCCGAGCGCCGCGCGGCGCGCGGCCCCGGTGCGGGGCGGCCCCGCGCGGCACCAGCCCGCGCGGGCGCCCCCTCCTGCGGGCGGCCCCCGCGGCCGAGCGCCGCGCGGGTGCGCGGCCCGCGGTGCGGGGCGGCCCCGCGCGGCACCAGCCCGCGCGGCGCCCCCCTCCTGCGGGCGGCCCCCGCGCGGCCGAGCGCCGCGCGGGCGCGCGGCCCGCGGTGCGGGGCGGCCCGCGCGGCCGTGCGCCGCGCGGGCGCGGGCCGCGGTGCGGGGCGGCCCCGCGCGCACCAGCCCGCGCGGGCGCCCCTCCTGCGGCGGCCCCGCGCGGCCGGCGCCGCGCTGCGCGCGGCCCGCGGTGCGCGACGGCGCCGGGCCTCCTCCCTCCTCGTGACCAACAAAAGAAAGAAAGAGGGAGATTCCCCCGAACGAAACGCGTCCGACTCACCTTGATGTGCGAAAGAGGAGGAAGAGAGGGATCGTCCGCTTGCCTCCACCGGTCCACCCTTGCGGTGTGCTTGGTTTCTCTTTGCCGGCGGCTACGAGGGAGGAAGAAAAAGAAAAGAGGCGGCCACCAAAAGAAAAAAGAGGAACCCTAATCCTCTTTCCCTCACGGCTACATATATATACTAAGAGAATTAGGGTTTACCTTAAAAGGTGTGCGGCTGCCAACACGGATCCCGAGGCGTCTAAGGGGGACCCCAACTTCGAGAATTAATTCTGGTCAGACCGGGAGTCGGAAAAATAAACCGATCGCGCCCACGCGCTCCGTTCCGCGAGCTCTACCGCCTAAAATTATTTGCGGGCCCCGACGGTCTGTCCGGAAAAATGCCAAAAATGAGGCCCCCGGTCAGGCATTACAAGAAGAGGTGACCAGAAGGGTTAAGGAAAAGCCGGGTCTTAACAGAAAGATCATTTTCTGCCATTAAGATGAGTCAAACGCCGTAAGATTTTGCAGTTTCAGAATCTTCACGAGGTAGTTCCCTATGTTTAACCGGTAAGAACATCCCAGATTTCTTTCGCAGTCTCACATGCCGAGACGCGAGAGAATTCAGTTGAGAAGGCATTAAAGGATAGCATTAATCCCTTGCCATTGTAAGAAGATGAATTAACTCTTACTTGGTCCATTCGACCTAGGTTTTAAGGTGCGAACATCACCAATAATTCAGTTGGATTAGACCCATCCTAATTCAATGATTGCCCCACCGTTCGTCGATGGAAATTAAAAAGGCTTTTCATCCGTACTTTCCAGTACGCATAATTTGTTCCATCGAAGAACGGGGGTCGGTTGATGTTCCACCTTTCAACCATTGTTTACAACCCTATTCCCTCTCTGATACAATGTTGGGTTATAGTAATACGGATCTAAATAGGGGAAAAAACACCTAGAGGGGGAAGTGTAGGTACAACGTATAAACACTCAAAAAATCGTTGCGATAAAACCCAATGCGGAAATAAAAATAATACGCAAGATTTTTACGTGGAAAAACTCCATCACCGGAGTAAAAAACCACGGGACCGATAACACGGCAGAAATCCACTAGAATTAAAACACGTACAAGGTGATTTACGTACACACTTACGACTCAACCTTTTCCATACGCTCCTAGAGGATCTTCTCCGCTCGCTCCGACGTTCTCGAATCCACGATCTGCGCCCAACGCCGAATCCACGGCGTCCAACGTCGAATCCACGACGTCCGACCGAATCCACGGTCTTCACCCAATAGCACCCTTCGAATCCACGAACGTGCTCGCTCCGAATCCACGAGAGCGGTTGAACCTTGAATCCACAAGGACACGCGAATCCACGCGCCGATTTTGGGGTAAATCGTTGTTTTGGGTGGTGATGATCCGCCGAATACTTAGATCAAAGATAGATCGGAAATACCATCTAAGTATTCATTAGTTTGATTCAACTCCAGATGTGAGTATGAAAACCTAGAATCAAACTAATCAATATAGATGAAGAAACATAGAGTATTCTCTATGATTTCCTTTCTTCTCTATATGTGGATCTATAGCCGTATAAAATGATATATGAAAATGACGGCTAGGACTATGTGGATTACCCTAGGAAAAGGATCATAGGGTGTATTTATAGGTAGAAACCCTAGGAAGGAGATAAGAATCAAAAACCTAACATTTCTGGAAATTTTACGGACGGCGATCCGGATCGGACTAGCTGTGATCCGGATCGTCGTAACGAGTTAGCCAATTCCAGAAAATGAAGGTTCGGGATCCGGGATCGAAGTGCATGATCCGGATCGTTCATACAGTTTACCAAACATCAACGTCGGGATCCGGATTGCGAAGCATGATCCGGATCGTCAAGGAAATGGTAAACTCACTGTTCGGGATCCGGATCAAAGAGACTACGATCCGGATTGAACTGGTGTATAACGAACCACCTTCGGGATCCGGATCGAACAACCTGATCCGGATCCTGAACATGTCCAAGTCCAGTTTTTGATTTTTATGCAATGAAAGATTCTTCCAAGTGTTTCTACACTACAAAAGTATTCGGATCACACAAAATCTTTAGTTAACCACATACCTGATCCTTTTGAATTCTTCTTTCTTGAGATTGAGTTAAATGATCCAACTTTCTTCACCTTCAATCTTCAAGACTTGAGACTTTCACGAACAATATGCCAACTCAAATCCGTAACACAAAAGCATGACGGGATGACGACATAGTGCCGTACCGCGCCTGATGCCGTCGTTGGGATATCCTCGTGCACTCACCTGCAATTGGTGGTAACCAGATTGTA
>JAQNDB010001834.1:0-43714 GCA_029204045.2 Tillandsia leiboldiana
GAGCCCCGACCGTCTGCCCAGAAAAATAAAGAAAAATTACCCTCGAACCCCTATTGTCAACCACACGGTTCAATAAAATCGACGGAAAGTCCCGAAAGGCAAAAATAAATCCGCGGTTATTACAGAACAACAAGCCGAAACAATTCGATCAACGATGAAATGTCAGAATCAACTGAATCTCAACTCATATGCAGGAATAATTATCAACTATCCAATCAAGGATGCAATATCAGAATCAACTGAATCTCAACTCATAGGCAGGAATATGATCAACCACAACTAGAACATGAATCAGGATATAGATACTGATAATAAAGTATAAATGTGCAAACAAGTAATGACCAATCAGGCAAAGCAACAAATAGTAATATAACTCAATCAAAGGCAGATAGGCTCAATTATAATCCAGGTTAACCAAAAACAGGGGTCCAACCAATACCGTACACAGAGGGCCGAAATGATAAAGCCCGGACCGAAGATAAACCCACCTGACAAATCGCAGGCGACTAAACCGTAATCCACTGTATGCTCGAGGACCAGATGCAAACTGGACAGACCTGAATCAAACATATTGATCAGGGATCGGTTTTAACTCTAACTTATTTCAAGTCAACTTAACCCTTTTTAGCACTGTTTTCGCTCGTTCTTTCAATTGGAAACTCATTTTCACGAACCGTAACTTCCAGCAGGTAACTTTTAACTTGCTGAACACCGTGCTCACACATTTGTGGCAGCACGCACCCCGAGGAAAACTTCGGGCCATAAAATACTCTTTTAACACAGCCTTTTTGCATTTTTGTTTCTCCGGAACATCGAAACCTAAATCTAACGCGAGCATCGCGTCCAGTGACCCCAAATTAGTCAAGAACTCACTATCGCGACTTCGCAAACAGCCCAGAACCAACCTTGGGCCATAAAACACACCCTAGAGCTCGACAACCTTAGAACTTAAGTTTTATTGTGCCAATTTAATTTCTGCTTTTACCACATGCTTAAAATGCCCTATGAATCACTAGGCTTGCTCTATTTGCAACCCAGAATCATTGGATCAACCAGAACCAACACTTAGCCTTTAATCAACATTCATAATGCTCCAAACATAAATCCACACAGATCCAACTTGATCTGAAGTGAGCATCAAGCTCAGGGGACCATTTGAAGCATCTTTTATATTTACATCAAGGCCAGATTCTATCAAAATCTTCATTGAGGCATTACATCGAACACTTGGTCTGCACTTCTCATGCACAAGCATACAAGCACAAAACCGAACAAGTTCTCAGCATACATTGCACCAAAAGCTTCCAAACTTGGAAGGAAATGATCCTCTAAGTTGCTAAAGTGTTTCCATCAATTTGGTCTTTCAGGTTTGCTCCTAAGTTCGGCCGCGGCAAGAGGTTGAAGATGAAGCCTTTGCTTCGAATTTTGTGACCATTCAACCAGAGGCTTCGGGGCTCAACCACTTGACCATACCTTCCCCAAAACTCATAGCAAGCTTGCCTGGACCCGTTCCCGGCGACGAGGCACGGCGGCGACGGCGGCGGAGAAAGCTCCATTTCGAGCTTCTTCACCGTTAATGGCGGATTTTTAACGAGGCATCTTGGATACTTCCAACTTGGATGGAAATGCTCTAAAGAGTCATAGGAAGCTTCCCGACCATCTCACCCCGGCCAAAGATGGCCGGAGCGCCGGCGGCCGCAACATGGTGCAATTTCGGGTCAACCATGGCCGCACCAATTTGGTGCTGCATGGGTGCCATGAAAATGCATGGAGGCACTCCTCTAGCTCCCAGCAAGTGTTCTGGGTAGGTGGCCGGCGCTGGGGAAACTCGCCGGAGCCGGAGCAAGGAGCTCGGCCAATTTTACAAAAATCCGAAAATTAGGGCTTTTAAGTTCTCCCAAAATACTCCACCATAAATGCCCAAATTTTTCAGACTTAATCTACAGGTTATACAGTCCATACACACCAATTTTTAGCCTTTTTGGTTCATTAGTTGTTGAGATTTGCAGAGGCGGAGCAAAATTAGGGTTCCGGCCATCTAATGCTCCCGCCGACCATGCACTTTGCATGGGAGCTCGGAGCTTGGCCTGTAGCATTCTAAGGACCTAAGAAGTCCACTGCTAAGGGTCTCGGGCTCATACAACCAGTGGTTAGAGCTCCTTACCTTTGCCGGACTCGGGGAAGATAGGAAGAAGCCGGAAATGGGTTCCTCTTCCACGTGCGGCCTTGGCAGCTACCAGCAAGGTCCAGAGGCACCAAGGAATTCCTCAGGGTACTCCAGATCCAGACTTGAAGCAACTTGGTCCCAACCTCTTCCTCCTCTCTCACTCTCGGGTTCCTCTCAATGGGGTTTGATGTCTCTCGGCCACCACAGCACCCGAGGTTATAAAGAGATAACTCCTGGGAGTTATGAATCCCGATGTAAGAACTCGAAATATCTTATGTTAACGAGTAGTCTAAAGGGGATTTTTGACCTGGTTTTGATCGCAAAAGACCCCTGTTGGCCTATATGGTCAATCGCCAGTGTGCAAGTTGCACGAGGCAAAAAGACTAATTCCCAATCCGGACGTGACCTTGGAAATCCGAGTTGACCGTTGCGATCGTCTCATCGAACTGAACGAGATTCATATTCAGTATTTTTCGATCTGACGGTCGGATCGTCCAGAAATCGATGAAGAAGCGAGCGAATCATCGGGACCCATGTAACAGCGGCCTGCGCACAGTGCTTTTAAGTTAACACTGTAGATGAATAGTAACCCCCAACCTTCGACACCCCGACGAATGCAACGCTGACTGTTTCACTGTCCGGATTCCGAACCTGGTGATCCAGGTAGTCGTTTTGAATGGTTTCGTCATTTTGGATGCAATGACACTGACGGAATTTTCGTTTGACGACCCTAGAGTCTCGAAAAGCGTGATAACTGTATTTGGGCACAGTACTGATGGACCGAGTTTTCATCTGGGCAGTTTCTCGAAAATCGGAAATCGCTACCTGATAGGTTTCGTCGAGCTGGACGTCGTGGCGAAGCCCATTTTTCGTTTCGACGAACAGAACATCTCGAAAAGCGTGAAATACGGAGAAATTGCAGCTTTTTTGCACATGAAACCCTATAGAACCTGCCTCGGAAAGCGCGCCCCTGCATAGAGAGGGACCTAATAGTGATTGTAAGCTGCTGAGAGGACCAGGCGGGGAAAGAACAGAGTTGGAGGGACTAAATTGCAACTAGTGCTTATATGTATATAGATATATATATACGTGTAGCTTGAGCTAGGGCTTCGAAAACCCTAAGCCCCGTAGCCCCTCTCCCAGCCGCAACTCCAACAATCTGCCCCCTCCTGCCGCACTTCCCGGACCACCCCGCACCGGCCGCCGCCTCGCTTTTGCCGGAAAAGAAAGATCAAGAATCACCTCGATCTCTCGGGTTGCGGGAGGAAGGTGCTGCGAAGGACCCTGGTCGACCCAGCCTCTGCCTGTGGAGTCCCTCGCGAAGCCGCGTCCGAGCCCGAGTGAAGCCAGCCCCGGCCGCCGCCGTGCGCCGCCGCGGCGAGCTTCCTCATCCTTGATCTTTCCGGCGAAGGTAAGCTCTCGGGATCTTCTCGTTATTTTGGTACAAGGACCCTACAGATGGGTTTCTGACATCACGGACGCCCCCTCGGTACAGGCCCAGCTGCGGCCGCCGTCACGATCACCGGCGGGAGCAACCCCGCCGGATTATCGTTCTCGTGACCGATCCCAAGTGCCACCACCATCCGACCGCCCGGCGCGAGATCAGAGCCGTTGGATCACCTCCTCTCGAGGACTGCAACCTCTCCACAAGACTTGCGGGTGATCGGACGAAGATCGGGCTCACGCAAGCCAGCCCTAGAAACCCGACCTTGGCGTTTTCGCCGATCGCCGCCGTCCGGCGCCGCCGCGGTTTCCCGATACCGGCCACCTCTGCTGGAAGCATCCTGGTGGGGTGGGGATCAGCTCGGTCCATCTTGCTCCGGCCCGGACCGCCGCGCCGAAAATCCGCCATTGTTCGCCATTGAGGTTTTCCCGAGCTCCTCCGCCGCGCCACGCCGCCGCCTCGGGTCGCCCGGAAACCACTCAGGTAGGCTCCTATGATCCTCTAGAGTCTTTCCATCGTGTTGCATGAGGATCTTGACGTCGGGTTTCTTGCCACCACAGTCGCACCCGAATTGCCTTCAAGCTTAGCTCCGGCGATCCCCGGCGACTCGGGACTCCGGCAACCATCCAGGTAAGACCTAGATGACCTCCTCTCGCTCCCCATTGTTTAGTTTGGGTCAAAAAGGGCCCCGGTTTCATGGACTTATTCCTGGCACCCGAAATCACCACTACGGGCTTAGCTCCGGCCGCCGCCGCCTCCGGCCGCCGGGGCTCGACCCCGCATGGACCCGAGACCTCCTGGGGACCTCTTCTAACTGATGCTCACCTTGGTTCCAGGCCCGAGCCACTGTCATTCCAAGAACACCAAACCGAGCCTTGATCCAAACTTGGGTGCTGCTCCGGCCATCTCTCCGGCCGGCCTCCGGCGCGTGCAAGGTGAGCACACCACTCCTCTGTTATTACTGAACCCCATGCTCTAGTTAGATCACTTGTAGATCAAGTATATATTAAGCCGCAACATTACTAATTTGGAGCCCTTGTGTTTATGGGCCAACTTGTAAATGGGCCTGGTCTCGGCCCAAATATTGTGAGCACGGCCTCCGTCTCGACGTAACGAACGCGCTGAAACTTACGGCGTCGTCGTTGGACCCCCGGATTTCAAGAACGAGCCGAAACGGGCAATTAAATTAATGTTGCTATGCAAATCTAAGAACATATTAGACTAAAATGTAAGTTGGACATATTAGCTGCCTTTAGATAGTGTTTTTAAATCTACTAGGCATCGGGTTAGGGTTTCGTAGGTCCTCGTTGACCGGGAATCGGACTTTGGTCGATAAATCGGCGATATTCTCCCGTTTAAGCTTTACGTTGCTGTCGGATCGTCGGGAAGGATTTGTGTGAGTCTATTACTGACCAGATCTCATTATTCAGGGCCCAGTTGCTCAGCACCAGCCTCCCAGTAGCTAGTGGGAGTCCGGGATCGGCCTACATTCAGGTGGGTCGTTTTTACTTTATTCCTAGCCTCTAAATTCTATCATATTGGACGGGACCTATTATAAGTGTACTGGGGTTAAATAATGATGGGCGATAGCTTATGCATGTCAGCGGGTTCTCTATAGTGTTTAGCGTCGGTTACCGACGGTTGTTCTCTTTTTAACCATTATATGTCAGCAGGCCACCTTCGAGTGCGCGTATTATTACCTTGCTTTCGATTTTGCACTTTACCTCATTACTCTTGTTATTTATATTATGATACTGACATGATGGTGGTTACGGTTACTTGGCTCGAGGTTGCCACACGCGCACCCGCGGTTTGGCCACCGCAAAGGGTGCGCTTTTCCGGAAAAGTGGTCTCTGACCCGTGTATACCCACGAGGTGACGTAGTGGGGCCCCTTATTAGTGGTGGGGTTGAGGCGCCGAGGTGCGAGCGGTGCGACCCGTCGGTTTAGTTGTCCGACGTGGTCGGGTTTTCTGCAGGTACGGTATGGGCCGTCGGTTTAGTTGTCCGACGTGTCCGGGCATTACAGGATGCAGGTGTACAGGTTGCCTTTCCTCCTTGGGAGGGTGGTTGCTCCAGTTGTCTTCACGGTTTGTTTTACTATATTCTCCTACCTTACTATTTCTGCGTCACTGACATCCCACTTCGTGATAGGGTCCAGACGGGGAGGGAGGTAGGCGGTGGTGAGGACGGGACAGGAGCAGCTGGGTCGCTGGGGACCCTGGACTGTATTTATCCTTTTATTCTCGCTTTTCATTACTTTGTAGTTATGTGAGTGGTTCGCGATACCCTCGTGGGGTCGGCATGGATGTCGGTACGGGCTACATTTAGTGCCCTGGTGCAATATTTTCCCTTTTATTTCTATCGGCCATTTAAAAACCAAAAGGGCAGAAGCCAAAGAAAGGATTGTGAAAACCGTCTTTAAAAACTTGGTGTCGGGTGGGCACCGCTTTCAAACCTTGTGGATTTATGCTGACTTCGAAAACTAGCTTTCAAAACGTAAGCGCCGGGTAGGCGCTCTTTCAAAATTGTGGATTTATCCTTTCCAAACCGATCGGCCATGTGATCTTCGTTTATCAGTTTGGAATGCTGGTTGGTTGTGAATGATTGTTGTGATTGATTGGTTGCGCATGTTAGAACATGTACCGAACGCTACGCCGTGCATGTACAGGGGAGACTCTGCACGTTTGCAGAGTGACCATGTATGTGTGGCGGGTCTGGGCACGTGCCGGGGAAGAGGGGTTTCTTCTTGTAAAAACAAAAAAAAAAAAATTCACACATCAAATATTCAACTTTTATGAATCGTTTCCGCTAAAACAAAACCCCCGGGGCGTGACAGATTAAATGGTATCAGAGAGTTCTTTCAATCACAACAGTTAGTGCCGACATCCGTGGACAACCCTCACATGCCTACATACAAATGAAATGGGTAGGGCATAGCACTGTAGAACGTGAGTGACCGATGGGGGGGGAAAAGTTGAGTCCCTTCTTTCACCTTATGGTTGTCGTTAGTAGGGTGGTCTAGGGTTGACTCTTGTGGCGTATGACCGACATGGCCCGTACTAGATCATCGGCCGGGGACACAGAGTCAGAGTCCGAGTCCTTTCCCTCGCTAAGTGGTTCGATGTGCCGTTGCTTTTTAGCAAAGACTAAAGCCGACCTTCTTTGTGTGCATACAGATAGAGGGCCGACTCAGCAAGCAACCGACGACGGAAATGGACATCGCCGACGAAGCCAATCGCCTGCTCCGCAACCAGCTGCGCGACGTGGCTGGGCAACTGCTGACTCTCGCGGAGCGCCTGAGCATGCTGACACAGGAACTCGAGGGCGTCGACCGATTCCGAGGCGGCAGCAGAGGCGTTGCCCCTCCCGGGATGCCGCCGACGGGCCCTCCCACCGTCCAGGAGGCTACTAACCTGACCGTGCACACCAACGTAGAGCGCGCCCGGCAGGAATACTCTTACCCCGAGTCGGCCGGGGACCCCCATCGGAGGGGCCGGGCGAGCAAACGCCCGAGAGCCGGGCAGAACCTCGGGCAGACGACGGAGGAGAGACCTAGGCCACAGAAACCGTGCGTCATATGCGGCAACGCACACCTCATGACGAGCTGCCCGTGGCGGGACGGACACTGTTTCCGATGTGGCAGGCCGGGCCACACGCGTTATGAGTGCCCTCTGAAGCCGTCTGTCAGAAGACCCCCGGCGCCGCGACATGTCGAGCCCAAGGGAACCGCCGCCTCCACCCCTCAAGGGGGCACCGATCCAGAGAGCCGACCCAATCCACGCCCGACGCAAGCACCGGAGGACGAACGAGGGCTTAAGGGGAGCGTGCACGTGCAACCGGGACCCTGCGTCATCTGCAAGGGCGCGCACCCAGTGACGGAATGCACTTGGAGGTACCACTATTGTAACCGGTGCGGCTTGCCAGATCACAATTACTTCTCCTGCCCCCAAGGGCCCACCCCCGCCTCCGCCGCCGTGCCACCACCGCCAAGAGGAATAGAGAGCGCGGCGGCCCCCGTGCAGACAAAGGACTCACCCGACGACCAACGATGCGCGGACTCTTTAGACAGCAAACCCCCACCCCAACACGCGGTGCGACGCTGGCCCAAGGATTGTGGGCGGACTCCCCCGGCCGCCCCGGCAGACGACGCGTCGTCCCGAAATAGGGAATGACAGGTACTTATTTCACTTTATTTTATATATTTTCCTTTTTGCCTTCCCTTCCCTTGTCTACATAGAAGCACTGTTTGGGCCGGAACAACCCGACCCTACCAAACCCTTGCGAGCCCTCCTGCCTTTAGCCCTACCTTTCGTCTCGTCGACCGTTCCGGTCTAGTGTGCTTACGGGCGAGGAAGCAAATCTAACCTTAGCGATTTGCATACCGGTGCGTGAATTGCACAGTCTCCGATGCACGAAACTCTGCCTTCCCGATCCGATACCTGGGTGTTGGGTTAGGAACGACCCCTAGGACGGTTTGCGTTCACGAGAGGGCGCAGGGTATTGGCATAGTGGTTTGGAGCTCGGGTGGGTTTCACACAGTTGAGTCTCGTTGTTTCGGCTATTAGTCGTACGCACTCTGGTTGTCGGGATCGTTGTTAGTGCAGGGTTAGCCGAGGTCATGGCTTCGGCCGTGGGCCTGGTGTTTCAATGGGACCAGAGTGCTCGGATCAGTACAGTGGTTAAAGGTTAAATCACCGTTCTTGCCGTAATCGTCCAGCTGAGGGCACAGCAGTAGAGGACTGCTATTCTTGCACAGGCCTCACAGCTTGCGTAGAGGTTGAACAAGTTGTTGATCCTTCAGTGTCCCCGCGTCGCAATTCAATGGCCCATGGACCCGAGGGTAACCCTGTTTTGGGACGGATGCAATTTGACCCCACCCTTTGCACGGATTTTGTGGATCGACGTGGACTCGCCTATGTGTTAGTCGTGGTGATGGTTGTGACCACGAGGCGGTAGTAATCCTTGATAAAGGTTATGTTTTTGGCACTGAGATTGTGTTGGGAGGTATGTGATATACCTTCTGATAAGAATTGCGCCCCCAACTTGTTGTTGGCGACAAACCTTTGGTATTCCGCTGTTCTTTTGGTAAGCACGTTGGCTGCAGGCAACGGACTGTCGAGAGAACTGAGGAAATACTCTGCCCTGTAATGGGGAGTATCAGATTGGGTCTAAATTGGTAGCCTTAGAGTTGTAAATACCTTGCGACTGACCTGTAGCCCACGATTAGACTTTTGAGCATTCTCATAAAGTATGACTTCAGGCTGTAAGCTCCGGGAGTGAAACTTTTTAAGTTGTAAGTTTCGGGGACGAAACTTCTTTTAAGTTGTAAGTGATGTAAGAACTCGAAATATCTTATGTTAACGAGTAGTCTAAAGGGGATTTTTGACCTGGTTTTGATCGCAAAAGACCCCTGTTGGCCTATATGGTCAATCGCCAGTGTGCAAGTTGCACGAGGCAAAAAGACTAATTCCCAATCCGGACGTGACCTTGGAAATCCGAGTTGACCGTTGCGATCGTCTCATCGAACTGAACGAGATTCATATTCAGTATTTTTCGATCTGACGGTCGGATCGTCCAGAAATCGATGAAGAAGCGAGCGAATCATCGGGACCCATGTAACAGCGGCCTGCGCACAGTGCTTTTAAGTTAACACTGTAGATGAATAGTAACCCCCAACCTTCGACACCCCGACGAATGCAACGCTGACTGTTTCACTGTCCGGATTCCGAACCTGGTGATCCAGGTAGTCGTTTTGAATGGTTTCGTAATTTTGGACGCAATGACACTGACGGAATTTTCGTTTGACGACCTTAGAGTCTCGAAAAGCGTGATAACTGTATTTGGGCACAGTACTGATGGACCGAGTTTTCATCTGGGCAGTTTCTCGAAAATCGGAAATCGCTACCTGATAGGTTTCGTCGAGCTGGACGTCGTGGCGAAGCCCATTTTTCGTTTCGACGAACAGAACATCTCAAAAAGCGTGAAATACGGAGAAATTGCAGCTTTTTTGCACATGAAACCCTATAGAACCTGCCTCGGAAAGCGCGCCCCTGCATAGAGAGGGACCTAATAGTGATTGTAAGCTGCTGAGAGGACCAGGCGGGGAAAGAACAGAGTTGGAGGGACTAAATTGCAACTAGTGCTTATATGTATATAGATATATATATACGTGTAGCTTGAGCTAGGGCTTCGAAAACCCTAAGCCCCGTAGCCCCTCTCCCAGCCGCAACTCCAACAATCTGCCCCCTCCTGCCGCACTTCCCGGACCACCCCGCACCGGCCGCCGCCTCGCTTTTGCCGGAAAAGAAAGATCAAGAATCACCTCGATCTCTCGGGTTGCGGGAGGAAGGTGCTGCGAAGGACCCTGGTCGACCCAGCCTCTGCCTGTGGAGTCCCTCGCGAAGCCGCGTCCGAGCCCGAGTGAAGCCAGCCCCGGCCGCCGCCGTGCGCCGCCGCGGCGAGCTTCCTCATCCTTGATCTTTCCGGCGAAGGTAAGCTCTCGGGATCTTCTCGTTATTTTGGTACAAGGACCCTACAGATGGGTTTCTGACATCACGGACGCCCCCTCGGTACAGGCCCAGCTGCGGCCGCCGTCACGATCACCGGCGGGAGCAACCCCGCCGGATTATCGTTCTCGTGACCGATCCCAAGTGCCACCACCATCCGACCGCCCGGCGCGAGATCAGAGCCGTTGGATCACCTCCTCTCGAGGACTGCAACCTCTCCACAAGACTTGCGGGTGATCGGACGAAGATCGGGCTCACGCAAGCCAGCCCTAGAAACCCGACCTTGGCGTTTTCGCCGATCGCCGCCGTCCGGCGCCGCCGCGGTTTCCCGATACCGGCCACCTCTGCTGGAAGCATCCTGGTGGGGTGGGGATCAGCTCGGTCCATCTTGCTCCGGCCCGGACCGCCGCGCCGGAAATCCGCCATTGTTGGCCATTGAGGTTTTCCCGAGCTCCTCCGCCGCGCCACGCCGCCGCCTCGGGTCGCCCGGAAACCACTCAGGTAGGCTCCTATGATCCTCTAGAGTCTTTCCATCGTGTTGCATGAGGATCTTGACGTCGGGTTTCTTGCCACCACAGTCGCATCCGAATTGCCTTCAAGCTTAGCTTCGGCGATCCCCGGCGACTCGGGACTCCGGGAACCATCCAGGTAAGACCTAGATGACCTCCTCTCGCTCCCCATTGTTTAGTTTGGGTCAAAAAGGGCCCCGGTTTCATGGACTTATTCCTGGCACCCGAAATCACCACTACGGGCTTAGCTCCGGCCGCCGCCGCCTCCGGCCGCCGGGGCTCGACCCCGCATGGACCCGAGACCTCCTGGGGACCTCTTCTAACTGATGCTCACCTTGGTTCCAGGCCCGAGCCACTGTCGTTCCAAGAACACCAAACCGAGCCTTGATCCAAACTTGGGTGCTGCTCCGGCCATCTCTCCGGCCGGCCTCCGGCGCGTGCAAGGTGAGCACACCACTCCTCTGTTATTACTGAACCCCATGCTCCAGTTAGATCACTTGTAGATCAAGTATATATTAAGCCGCAACATTACTAATTTGGAGCCCTTGTGTTTATGGGCCAACTTGTAAATGGGCCTGGTCTCGGCCCAAATATTGTGAGCACGGCCTCCGTCTCGACGTAACGAACGCGCTGAAACTTACGGCGTCGTCGTTGGACCCCCGGATTTCAAGAACGAGCCGAAACGGGCAATTAAATTAATATTGCTATGCAAATCTAAGAACATATTAGACTAAAATGTAAGTTGGACATATTAGCTGCCTTTAGATAGTGTTTTTAAATCTACTAGGCATCGGGTTAGGGTTCCGTAGGTCCTCGTTGACCGGGAATCGGACTTTGGTCGATAAATCGGCGATATTCTCCCGTTTAAGCTTTACGTTGCTGTCGGATCGTCGGGAAGGATTTGTGTGAGTCTATTACTGACCAGATCTCATTATTCAGGGCCCAGTTGCTCAGCACCAGCCTCCCAGTAGCTAGTGGGAGTCCGGGATCGGCCTACATTCAGGTGGGTCGTTTTTACTTTATTCCTAGCCTCTAAATTCTATCATATTGGACGGGACCTATTCTAAGTGTACTGGGGTTAAATAATGATGGGCGATAGCTTATGCATGTCAGCGGGTTCTCTATAGTGTTTAGCGTCGGTTACCGACGGTTGTTCTCTTTTTAACCATTATATGTCAGCAGGCCACCTTCGAGTGCGCGTATTATTACCTTGCTTTCGATTTTGCACTTTACCTCATTACTCTTGTTATTTATATTATGATACTGACATGATGGTGGTTACGGTTACTTGGCTCGAGGTTGCCACACGCGCACCCGCGGTTTGGCCACCGCAAAGGGTGCGCTTTTCCGGAAAAGTGGTCTCTGACCCGTGTATACCCACGAGGTGACGTAGTGGGGCCCCTTATTAGTGGTGGGGTTGAGGCGCCGAGGTGCGAGCGGTGCGACCCGTCGGTTTAGTTGTCCGACGTGGTCGGGTTTTCTGCAGGTACGGTATGGGCCGTCGGTTTAGTTGTCCGACGTGTCCGGGCATTACAGGATGCAGGTGTACAGGTTGCCTTTCCTCCTTGGGAGGGTGGTTGCTCCAGTTGTCTTCACGGTTTGTTTTACTATATTCTCCTACCTTACTATTTCTGCGTCACTGACATCCCACTTCGTGACAGGGTCCAGACGGGGAGGGAGGTAGGCGGTGGTGAGGACGGGACAGGAGCAGCTGGGTCGCTGGGGACCCTGGACTGTATTTATCCTTTTATTCTCGCTTTTCATTACTTTGTAGTTATGTGAGTGGTTCGCGATACCCTCGTGGGGTCGGCATGGATGTCGGTACGGGCTACATTTAGTGCCCTGGTGCAATATTTTCCCTTTTTTTTCTATCGGCCATTTAAAAACCAAAAGGGCAGAAGCCAAAGAAAGGATTGCGAAAACCGTCTTTAAAAACTTGGTGTCGGGTGGGCACCGCTTTCAAACCTTGTGGATTTATGCTGACTTCGAAAACTAGCTTTCAAAACGTAAGCGCCGGGTAGGCGCTCTTTCAAAATTGTGGATTTATCCTTTCCAAACCGATCGTCCATGTGATCTTCGTTTATCAGTTTGGAATGATGGTTGGTTGTGAATGATTGTTGTGATTGATTGGTTGCGCATGTTAGAACATGTACCGAACGCTACGCCGTGCATGTACAGGGGAGACTCTGCACGTTTGCAGAGTGACCATGTATGTGTGGCGGGTCTGGGCACGTGCCGGGGAAGAGGGGTTTCTTCTTGTAAAAACAAAAAAAAAAAAAATTCACACATCAAATATTCAACTTTTATGAATCGTTTCCGCTAAAACAAAACCCCCGGGGCGTGACACCCAAGAGCACCTCGTGTAACTCTCACACGAGTAGCCCAAAAGCCATTTTGAGTTTAATGCTATATTTTACCAAATTTCAAATAACCCCTTATACAAACAACCCTAAACTCTAAGGTCCCTCCTGTAGGTGACATTTGTACCCAGAACCTTAATGTATAAGCCTTGTTAATTTTTGATACATAAAATATTAGGGTTTCTTCCAAAATACCTCCCTTTTCGACACTTTTCACGCTTTTCGAGAAAATCTGCTTGACGAATCGCGAAACAGACTTCGCCACGACGTCCGGCTCGTCGAGACCTTCAAAGTAGGCTATTCATTTGTTTGATTTGGTGCTCGTATGAAATCTCGGGCCATCTTGTTCTGTATGTCGTAAACCGACGCACGCACTTCGATGCACCCGAATCGCCAAACGCGAAAACCGTCAGTGCCATTGCGCTCAGAACGTCAAAATTAACTAGGCTTGACTACTCATACCCCTATGTCAGGGTTCCAGACAGTGAAACGGCCGATGACGATCGAAGGGCCATTTAAAATAGAGGTTACTATTCACAACTTAAGTTGTGGGACCCATTTCTTCTTCGCTGTTTTGCGGAAAATCCGACCGTTGGATCGTCGACAAGTGAATATGAACTTTTCATGTTTCGTCGAGACGATCGCAATGGTGATCTCGGATTTTCGAGATCAGGCCCCGATCAAAAGTCGGTATTTTAGGGCCACTATTGTCTATTATTTACCTATTTTTGCCATTCAAATAATTCAGATAATTATTTAAGCTTAGATTTTGGATTTTAAAAATCACGGTTACTACATTATTTTTTATTTCTGCATTGGGTTTTATTGCGCAAAGATTTTTGAGTGTTTATCGTTTACACCTATTCACCCCCCCTCTAGGGAGTTTTTTCCCTATTTAGATCCTTATTATAATATAACCCAACAATTGGTATCAGAGCGGGAATAGGGTTGTAAACAATGGTTGAAGGTGGAAACATCAAGAGACCCCCGTTCTTCGATGGAACAAATTATGCCTACTGGAAAGTACGGATGAAAGCTTTTTTAATTTCCATCGACGAACGGGTGTGGCAATCTATCGAGTTAGGATGGTCAAATCCAACTGAAGTTATTGTTGATGTTCACACCATCAAACCTAGGTCGAAATGGACCAAGGAAGAGATTGACTCATCTTCTTACAATGGCAAAGGAATTAACGCTTTATTTAATGCTTTGTCACAAACTGAGTTCTCTCGCGTCTCGGCATGTGAGACTGCGAAAGAAATCTGGGATGTTCTACAAGTTACACATGAGGGAACAAACCTTGTGAAGATTCAAAAACTGCAAATGCTTACGAGCAAGTTTGACTCTATTTTCATGGCAGAAAATGAATCTTTCACAGATTACTATACGCGATTGCAAGACATCGTGAATACATGTGCTAACTTTGGAGAGAAAATTCCAGAATTTAAAGTTGTAAGAAAGATTTTAAGGACTCTTCATGAAAGATTTCGTTCCAAGGTTACGGTCATTGAAACTATTAAACACCCGGACGAAATCCGTGTAGAAGAATTAGTTGGTGCACTTCAAACATATGAAATGACATTTCCTACTAACTATTCTTCTGGAAAGGCATCTACTTCTAAGTCTTCAGGTTTTGCGTTGAAAACAACAAAAGAAGAATACGCGGATTCATCCTCCTCAGACGACGACGAGAACCTATCTATGGAGGATTTCGAGAAGCAGCTTGCTCTCTTGACAAGAAAATTTTGCCGAAACTTTCGAAGGGGTAATTCAAGTAAAACTTCATCCTTCGTAAAGTCAAAGAAAGGCAACGGTTTTTCAAGTCACAAGTCAAGAAAACAAGAAAGTTTTTCAAAGGATAAGAAAAGCTCGGAGGGACAAGTCCAATGCTTCAAGTGCCGAGGCTACGACCATATCTCAACGGAGTGTCCCAATAAGAATCCGTCAAAGAAGAAAGCGATGCAAGCCGTCACTTGGGATGACACCTCAACGTCAAATGAGTCATCTTCCAGTGATGAAGAAAATAACGCAACGGCGTTCCACGCGTCCACATCTTCACCCTTCGTATGCTTTATGGCAAGTACATCCGATTCCTTGTCCAACTCCTCCCAAGTTGAAAAGAATGCAACGGACAATGAATCGAGTAATTCCGAAGGTGAAGACTTTGCTTTTGCCTACCATAAACTCTTAAGGGATTCAAAGAAATTGGCAAAGCAAAACAAGGGTTTGAGAGGGAGATTGCAGGATCTCGAAGAAGAAGTAAAAAGGGCAACTTCTCTCTCAAACGGTCTTGAAGTGGAAAGGGATGACTTGATCAAAGTAAATGTTTCCCTTCAAGAGAAAAATGAGCATTTCGAGAAGGAACACGTAAAAATGGTTGATAAAGCTGGTTACTTCTTGAAGCTCTACTCCGAGGCTCGTCAAGAAAAAATGGAAATGACGAAGACTATTTTCCAACTTAAGGATGATTTAAAGCGATTTTCTTCGGGAAGGAGCAAGTTGGATAAGATGCTTGGTCTTGGTCAAACAAACCGTTTCGGCCTTGGATACAATCTAACTGAAGACAATCCTAGTTCGGTTGGGACAGTTTTTGTGCCCCAGTCGGTATCTCCTCCTCCGACGACGGAATTCACTGCAATCAATGACAACAACCTTACCTCACCTACTTCGGGATCGTCAAGTACAAAGGTATGTTTTCGTTGTGGTTTTGCAGGGCACATACGAAGAAATTGCAAGATTGGAGCGAAACAAACAAATCAAGCGCCTCTTGCAACAACTACCAATGAGTCCACTCTCCGGAAATCAAAGAAGGATTTTTTAAAAGAAAAGAGCATTGGTAGTACATCAAACAAGACGACGTCATCAAAGAAAAGCAATCAATCAAACAAGACGCTTTCACCAAGGAGAATAACTTCACATTCATTGCCGACGCAGTCCAAAAAGGTTTGGGTGCGCAAAGGTGAAATCTTCCCTTGTCTTGTTGTTCATACTTCTTTGCATGCTTATGACAACTCGTCTTGGTATCTGGATAGTGGATGTTCCCGTCACATGACCGGTGACAAAAACAGTTTTCAAACTTTAGAGAAAATCTCCGGAGGACATGTTGTTTTCGGAGACGTTCGTTTTCTAAAATTGTTGGAAAAGGAACAATCGCTATTCCAGAAGGCCCGGTTTTGAATAATGTCCTATTTGTTGAAGGCCTTAAGACTAACCTCATTAGTATCAGTCAACTTTGTGACAATGGTTTTTCAGTTAATTTTTCTTCTGTAGAATGTATTGTAACTGATAAGGACCATGTATTCTTTTTGAAAGGGGTTAGATCTGAAAATAATTGCTATGTTGTTTCAAACAAAATTTCTAAAAATTGTAACCTAGTTTCTTTGGATAACGAAACTCTTTGGCATGAAAGACTAGGTCACATAAATTTTAAAGAACTAGCAAGGATTTCAAATAAAGACGTGGTTAAGGGGTTTCCTAAACTTTCATTTAAAGAAAATATTGTGTGTGGAGGTTGTCTAAAGAGAAAACAATCAAGGGCTGCACACAAGAACTTGAACCACGTTGGTACCAAACGGCCCTTAGAATTACTGCATATGGACTTAATGGGGCCGACTCGTCAACCATCCTTGGGAGGTAAATGGTATATTTTTCTTTTGGTTGATGATTTCTCTAGATATTCATGGGTAACATTTTTAAAAGAGAAAGCGGATACTTTCGACTCTTTTCATGAGGTTTGTCATCGTATTATGATTGAAAGAAATGAAAAGATCGTTCGTGTTCGAAGTGATAGAGGTGGAGAATTCATCAATTCTAAATTCATTGATTTTTGCACTTCCAATGGCATAAAACATGAATTCTCAGCACCCTATACACCTCAGCAGAATGGTGTAGTCGAGCGCAAAAACAGGGTTGTTCAAGAGATGGCGCGTGTGATGCTTCATAGCCGAAAACTCCCGTTACATTTTTCGGCTGAAGCTGTGAACACCGCCGTCTATGTAATTAATCGAGTGTATTTACGCCCGGGAACTTTAAATACACCATATGAGCTGTGGTTTTGTAGAAAACCGAATATCAAATATTTTCGTATCTTTGGGAGTCGCTGTTATATTTTGCGTGATCGCGAAAATCTTGGTAAATTCGACTCTCGAAGTGACGAAGGGATTTTCATGGGTTATTCTACAAATAGTAGAGCATATCGGGTATTTAACCTGGAATCTAAAACGATGGTAGAATCTATTAATGTTAAAGTAGATGAAGCTTTTCATTTTGCATCTGATAAATCTACCCCTGATATGTCTCTAGATAATGATACTCCTGTAAATGCATCTTCTCATAATAACTCTTTTGATAAAGTTGATGCATCTAATGGTTCTTCTAATTTATCTGATATGCAGGAATCATCACACGTACCTCCGAGTACTCCGTTACCTCAAACGCTACGTATCTCCAATCAGGGGCCGCCACGTGGCAGGCCCCCACTGGCGCCCGCGCGGGAGTGGGTGCGCTCCCGTGTGGCGGTCGGGTGTCCCGCGTGCGTGTAGCGCGCGGGTGCGGCGCCCGCGTGGCACGCGGGGCGCGCGCCGCGTGGCGGGGGGGGCGCGCGCCTGCGCCTGGCGCGCGCGCCCAGGTGCGGTGGACCGCCTGGCAGCGGGCCCCTTGGGGCGGTGCACCGTGGACCCGGTCCACGGGAGCCTCCCCTCCTCTCTTTCTTCTCTTCTTGTTCCTTTTCCTCCCCGCACGCCATTTTCTTCTCCCTTTTTTCTTCTTCTCCAACCGAGCGAGAGAGAGTGAACGGGAGGGGTTTTGGTGAGGTGCGGCGGTGCGCCGTGGACCTCGCGGAGCGCGCGAGGTGTTCCAAAGGGTCGGTTGGGCGGCGCGACGCAGTCGAGGTAGATCCCGCGCATTAATTTTGCGATGTTTTTAGCACAGTTTGGGGCGTCCTTTTGGACTTTGGATTTTACCCTGTATCTTCTTATCTGTGTTAGGGACCGTATTTTTACTGCACCGTTTTGTGTGCGGACCCCGACGGCGTGCTCTGTTTTGCGTGCGGACTCTATTTTGCGCGCAGATTTCGGCACGGTGCACCGTTTTGCGTGCGGACTTCGTTTTGCGTGCGGGTTTCGGCACCGTGCACCGTTTTGCATGCGGACTCATTTTTGCGCGCGGGTTTCGGCACCGTGCTTCGTTTTGCGTGTGGACTTCGGCGGTGTGCACCGTTTTGCGTGCAACTTGTTGTACGAGCTCGGATTGAGGCGTGCCTTTACACTCTTTGGATCTACGCGTCACAGGGATTACCGTCGTGTTTTCGGGGAATTTTCTGAGATTCGCCCGAAGGTATACTTCTTTCCCCTTTGCTGTCCAGAGTATTACAGTTGTGTTTGTTGTGGACTTTCGCGCTCACCGTGTTGTGGAATTTGTAACTCGGCCACCGGGACTCGGATTTTGACGTGCAGGTACTCGTTTCGAAGGGCTTGACGCGACGGTCGCGACTGTATTTTTGTTGGATTTTTCAGAGTTCGTTCTGCAGGTGAAAATTGCACATCTTCAGGACTGGTTTCAGCAGATGGTGTATACTTGGATATTTTAGCATAAAGTGTAACTTTGGACCTTTTGTTGCACCCAGGAGGGTTCGCGAGTGTTTTTGGAACACTGCAAGGAGCCGAGGTGGCGCGACATGTACCGTGGATACGGGTTCAGCGGATTGTGCGAGCAAGTGGCCACGCTCTTCACCGACCCCAGGTTTGCCTTGGATTGAACACTTCAGGTGGGTAAGCTTAATATTGATAAGGTGTTATATTCTGGTGAATGTAAATGCATTTGTGGGGATGTCACCCCTCTATGACTGATATCAGGCAAAATTGATGTACAACCAATATGAGCGAGAGGTAAGCAAGGAATGGCCCACTTGGGTGAGGTTGGTATACCATAGTAGGAATACTTTAGCACGCTTTGCTAAAATATGTTTCACCCACTTTTATCGTTTCTGAGGATAAAAGCATGCTTGTATGGACATGTAGTTAGGCCATCTTTTACTGCTACACTACTTATTTGAACTTGACTTAGGAGAAACCATGCTTTTCCTTTCTCCTTCTTTGTTAGTCTTGTGGTCAGTGTTGCTCGGGTTCGAGCAGGGGTCTGGGTAGTGTAGTCGGGACTTGGTGTCTGGGACAGGTTGGATTAGTTGTGGGGCTTTGCGGTAACCACGGATATTGGGCGGTTGACCGGATATTTATTTATGCACCAGATTGGGCATCTGAATTCTCTAGTGGACAGAGTTTCCCACGATTTGAGTACTTTGCATTTGATTGAGGACCGAGGCTTTCTTTAGTGGTTGGAATTTCCAACTTTGATCAGAGTCATGATCCAGTCATGCTTTGGTTACTTATCACACCGGCGCGGTTATTGCCCGGTGATGCTTTTACCACACCGGCGCGGTTATTGCCCGGTGATGCTTTCCTCGTGTGGGTCGCTCCCCTCGAGATCCCCTCCGGAGGCTGGGGCCAGACAGTTATTGACAGTTTTTGCTATCACATCAGCGCGGTTATTGCCCGATGATGACGGCGGCAGCAGGCAGTACCAGTTTCACTGGTGACACTAGATTGAGTTTATTTCAGGCTTTTACTTTATTGTTGCACTCGTGTCAGGGGGACCGAGTGGAGTCTAGTAGCTTTGTTTAGACCAGTGATAGTGTTGTCGGGAACCATTTGGGGATTGACGGTGGTCCCGAGGTCGTTGTGAGTTAGTCGACCGTTGTGCGAGAGGTTTGGTGATCTTGAGGCTATCCGTTCTGAGAGAGAGAGTGGATTTTGACTATAGCCTGCATGAGCCGCTACTCGATAGCGAGTTAGTCCGTTTGGACGCCCTACGTAATTCCTGCCCGTCAGCGGGAGGTGGTCGTAGGTGGGGCGCAGGTTTGACTGGACCAGATGTGGCAGTCAGCTCGATTGGGTCGATTGTGCACTTCATGTGCTAGTGGTTGCATACCATACTTTGTTTCTCCCCTCTTGAGCATTTAGATGGAGGCTTGGTAGCTGTTAGGTGACATCAGCATTCTCGTTCAGTTCCCACTTCTTTGGTTACATTATGTCTCTTGAGGACTTAGTGGGCAGACCGTCGGGTCTGGCGGTGGTACCCACTGAGAACTCCCTTTTTGGTGTAGTTCTCACACCCTTTGGGGGTTTTCCCCCTCCTTTTTTCTTCCTCTTCTTTGTTTTGCAGAGTCTTAGCGGGTGTTGCGGATTCTGCGGTGGTTGTTCGAGGCGAGGGAGTCGCGTGCTAGATCCCTACCCGTCGTTGGAGAGTAGTGGTACCCTTCAGAGGAGATCTTCAGTAGATTAGTTGTTTTATTTTTCTCTTTTGAGAGACTGATGTAGTGAGGATATATTATGTATTGAGAGACTGTACACTGATGTATTTATTAGAGTTACCTCCCGGTTGGGCTCAGAGCTTGTATTTGAGGATATTGTATTATTATTATTTTTGGGAGGCGGACATTGTTGTATTATTTCGAGTTGTACAGTGGTTGATTTTAGTTATACAGTAGATTTTCATTTATAGCTCTGATATCTGTTAGCTATAGTACTTTTCTTGCAGGTAGGACGCTTCGCCTATGCGGGGTTTGGCATAGGTGGCGGATCTGTTGGCGAGCCCGGGTCGCAGTTTCGACCCCGGGGCGTGATAGATTAGGTGGTATCAGAGCCTAGGTTGTAGGTCATGGTGGACTTAGAAACCCTAGGCTTATGGTTTGACCCTTGGTTGACTTCGTGAGAGTCGTGACTTTTAGCGAGAGTCCTGATTGAGTTTTATACCTCTCCCAAGGGACGGGAAGAGTGATTGGCATGTTTATTCTCCTAAGTGATTATGTTGGCTGCAGACAACATAATGCTGTGGAAGGGGTGACATGCTTTAGACTTTCGCTGGATTGGGTCGAGCGTTGTTTTGTGCTGTTTTGAAGTTTCGTCGTGGCGAGCTGTGTCTCCCCGACGCTGGGTTTTGACCCGTGTACTTCCTGTCATAGCAGTTGAGCTTGAGCGGTTGGTTTTGGGCCTGATACCCGGATTGAGGTCAGAGAGTTCCGGGCCCAGATGACAGGATCGTCTGAGGCCTATCAGCGGCAGAGCGAGCGAGCAGCTGGTTTTAGTGACACAGTTGTCGGAGCAGCGGGCAGCTCGACAGTTCTTCCTTCTGAGACCACCCGGTTGCAGTATCCTCAGGGGCGGGGATTTTTGTGGCACCGATGGAGTAGGTAGCCCCTCTGTGCCGATGTTTAGTGTCGAGGCACCGAGGCAGGGTGGATAGTTGACAGCTGGTGAGCTGAGGGGACGTGATCGATCTATTGAGCCAGATTGGGCAGATGAACCACCCCGACTCGTAAGATTGAGTTGGAGCATTTGGAGGCAGAGTCATGGTTGGTGGTGATGGAGTGATCAATTGAGAGCCTCCCTGTGCTAGAGAGTTTTGGCAGTTGTTGAACTGCACGCTCCAGGTTCGAGGGACGAGGCGCATAGGATATGCGGCTGGGAGTGGATTGCGCCAGGATACCTTTCAGTTTATTCAGTCCCTCCGTTATAGGTTTTGACGCCTCGCTGGAGTAGGCATTGTGTATGGAGCGTGGCACTGCAGTTCCTTTGGATAGGGATCTGCCGCTAGAGGCGAGTGCAGGATATTGGCGCTTGGCGCCGGGTGATGGAGGACAAATCGGCCGGCAGAGGCACTTCTGATTTCTTTTCCAGGATGACGGGTTCTTGGGATGCCAGAGATCGGGTGGACCCTGATGGCCGCATCAGCATCTATATCAGAGTGGCGCAGCGGTAGCGTGGATTTGTATCTGCGGAGGACCTTATTCGTCGCCTCAATGTGATCAGAGACAGAGGTCGTGCTTCCTTGTGGATAGTCCTGATTTTCAGGCAGATTGAGCGACAACCACTTGCTTTGAGCGGATGAATCTGTGCCGCCCGGTTGGAGGGCGCCACGGTAGTGGATCGAGGGTCGCAGGTGGGATTTCACCACAGCAGTCGGAGTTAGAGCATGTTTCATTCTTGCCTGGACTAGAGTCAGATTTGTTACCACGTGCACTAGAGGTACAGGTTCCTGTTGTTGTTGTGCATGTGGAGGAGGCTTTTGGACCATGTCCAGTGCGGCCGAGACTGCGAGTTACCGGCAGAATTATTGGAAATTGTAGCAATTCGGTGTCTTGACCCTGTGCTTGAGATTGATTGGCACAATGCCACAGAATGTTTGACTGCGGCGAGAGAGGACTTTGATCTTCGGCAAGGTGGACAAGAGGAGGCTTGCTTGTTGAGATTGTTAGAGCACACAGGTTTTAGCGACAGTGTGAGAGGTGCTTACGGCGGCACCGGGACTCAGGAATATCCTTGTTGCTCATGAGATCCCGGGTGTGATTTCCCCTGAGCTGTTGATAATGCCGCCGGTTAGGGAGATAGAGATTGCGTTGGATGTGGTTCGGGAACCGCGCCACCCTCGACAGCACCTCATTGGTATCGCCTGTAGAGCTGAGAGAGCTGATGGCGCAGTTACAGGATCTGATGGATCGAGGGGTCTGTTTGACCTAGTGCCACGCCGTTGGTATACGGTGGTGATGCCACGCCGTTGGTATACGGCGGTGATGCCACGCCGTTGGTATACGGTGGTGATGCCACGCCGTTGGTATACGGTGGTGATGCCATGTCGTTGATACACGACTGTGAGGGTCCTTTTATGGTTCGGGTGTAGACAGGTCCGAGTGGTATCTAGGACCTTTTGATGGAGCTATACTCCGGCGGTTATTGTATAACGCGAGTACCTACTCGGAATCAGACAGCCGAGGACTTCGCCTAGATGGAGTTCGGGACACGGTAAGGGCATTATGAGAGCATGGTGAGGCCAAACGGAATAATTAATGCCCCGTTGTCTTTGAGATTTGAGGAATTGTGTGTCCCAGTTGTGCTTGGACGGATTGGGAGTGGTGTTCCCCAAGGATATTTGATTCACTCCCGGAGCGACTTGGAACACAAGGAGCACTTGTGGATGTGCTACCATGCCTATGTGGATGAAGCTGTATGCCAAGTTATTGAGGTACAAGTTGTAGCTTCTGAAGCATACCTTCTTGGGTCACCTTATTCTACCCGTTGGAGTGGCGGTGGAACCCGACCAAATGGATGTTATTCAAGTTTGACTGAAATCAACATTTATCCTTGAGGCGAGGAGCTTCTTAGACTTGGCAGTGCCAGGAGAGCTTGGCAATCGGATGTTGAGACTGATACCAGCGCCAATGCTAGCATTTCCTGTATTGGGAGAGAGATCTGCGAGTTTTAGTGATGCCTTCTATTGTGACCGTGGAGTTATCGTTGGGTCATTTTTGAGCATTCTGGATCACCCAGACAGGGCCACGGCATTGGCGGATACCTGGAGAAGGAGAGCTGTCTGGGGTTGAGTTGGATGATTCCACAGCTGGCGCTGTGTGGACTGTTGAGGCAAACATGGCTTATGGTTGTGTCACTGAGAGTTCCTTTGGACGATAGACCGCGATTGAGTAGTTCACTCGGATGGTCAGGATTCGGGAGTGACCGAGTGAGGACCCTAGTTTATGAGGGCCTCTTTCCTTCTTGGATGATCGCGGGGATGTGTTTCGGATTGCCTTGGTGGAGTTGACACAGGTTGTGGTTTGGTGCATGTTGCACTGGCGGTTATCTTGTTTCCCCCAACTTTTGATGGAACCCTTGTTGTGTTTCATGTCTCAGCTCCGGAAGGTTATGTTTTTGGATCCCTCGCCAGTGATTGACTCGCCCCATTTGAGATCTAGGAATGTTTGGAGTACGAGGGACGCCCGTTGCGAATTCTGGCTCGTGAGATTAGAGGTTGCGCAATCGGGCTATGCCGTGCTGGTTGTAGCTGTTGTTGTTGTTGAGGAGTGGTCACGGGTAGTGAGCAGCAACTTGGAGCAGGAGATGATGATGTTGAGTACTTACCCTTAGTGCTTGTGACTCCTGGTGGAATTGAGCTAGTTTTGAGGATGAAACTTTCTTTAGTGGGGGAGGAAGTGAGAACCTGGATCCCCACGACTAGATTACTGGTTGACCAGTAGCCCCTGGAGTCCTATGTGGCGTGTCGGTGGCGTTTGTACACCAATTGGACACTTTTGATGGACTCGGTGTATTAATTGGATCACGAGAGTAGTCAGATGGCCCCATTGATTGCTTAGAAGTGGTTTCGCGCGCAATGGATATTAAAATTGGACTCGGGGCGATGTTTGGATAAAGGATCACCTCTCCGGATGCCTTCGGCAATTTTTAGAGTTGGAATTTGGCAAATCGGACTTTAGGAATGGACCCGGCGCGAAAATCGGATCAAGTGGGCTTTCCGGGGGCTTCCGGCAAATTTTCGGATGAGAATTTGGAGAATCGGGCATCGTATTTGGATTCAGCGCGCGAAATCGTTGAGAATGGACTATTTACTTGCTTTTTTCGGAGCCCGGTTGACTCGCGCGTTTTTCGAGGCGGCGCGGATTCCGTGGTGCGGCGCGGATCCCGAGGCGGCGGCGGCGCGCGGCTCGAGGCGCGCAGCGCGCTGCGCAACACGCACAGCTGGCGCGTTGGGAACGCGCCCCTCCGCGCGGGTCAGCGCAGGGGCAGCCACGTGGCAGGCCCCCACTGGCGCCCGCGCGGGAGTGGGTGCGCTCCCGTGTGGCGGTCGGGTGTCCCGCGCGCGTGTAGCGCGCGGGTGCGGCGCCCGTGTGGCACGCGGGGCGCGCGCCGCGTGGCGGGTGGGGGGGGGGGGGGGGCGCGCGCCTGCGCCTGGCGCGCGCGCCCAGGTGCGGTGGACCGCCTGGCAGCGGGCCCCTTGGGGCGGTGCACCGTGGACCCGGTCCACGGGAGCCTCCCATCCTCTATTTCTTCTCTTCTTGTTCCTTTTCCTCCCCGCACGCCATTTTCTTCTCCCCTTTTTCTTCTTCCCCAACCGAGCGAGAGAGAGTGAACGGGAGGGGTTTTGGTGAGGTGCGGCGGTGCGCCGTGGACCTCGCGGAGCGCGCGAGGTGTTCCAAAGGGTCGGTTGGGCGGCGCGACGCAGTCGAGGTAGATCCCGCGCATTAATTTTGCGATGTTTTTAGCATAGTTTGGGGCGTCCTTTTGGACTTTGGATTTGACCCTGTATCTTCTTATCTGTGTTAGGGACCGTATTTTTACTGCACCGTTTTGCGTGCGGACCCCGACGGCGTGCTCTGTTTTGCGTGCGGACTCTATTTTGCGCGCAGATTTCGGCACGGTGCACCGTTTTGCGTGCGGACTCCGTTTTGCGCGCGGGTTTCGGCACCGTGCACCGTTTTGCGTGCGGACTCCGTTTTGCGTGCGGGTTTCGGCACCGTGCTTCGTTTTGCGTGTGGACTTCGGCGGTGTGCACCGTTTTGCGTGCAACTTGTTGTACGAGCTCGGATTGAGGCGTGCCTTTACACTCTTTGGATCTACGCGTCACAGGGATTACCGTCGTGTTTTTGGGGAATTTTCTGAGATTTGCCCGAAGGTATACTTCTTTCCCCTCTGCTGTCCAGAGTATTACAGTTGTGTTTGTTGTGGACTTTCGCGCTCACCGTGTTGTGGAATTTGTAACTCGGCCACCGGGACTCGGATTTTGACGTGAAGTTACTCGTTTCGAAGGGCTCGACGCGACGGTCGCGACTATATTTTTGTTGGATTTTTCAGAGTCCGTTCTGCAGGTGAAAATTGCACATCTTCGGGACTGGTTTCAGCAGATGGTGTATACTTGGATATTTTAGAATAAAGTGTAACTTTGGACCTTTTGTTGCACCCAGGAGGGTTCGCTAGTGTTTTTGGAACACTGCAAGGAGCCGAGGTGGCGCGACATGTACCGTGGATACGGGTTCAGCGGATTGTGCGAGCAAGTGGCCACGCTCTTCACCGACTCCAGGTTTGCCTTGGATTGAACACTTCAGGTGGGTAAGCTTAATATTGATAAGGTGTTATATTCTGGTGAATGTAAATGCATTTGTGGGGATGTCACCCCTCTATGACTGATATCAGGCAAAATTGATGTACAACCGATATGAGCGAGAGGTAAGCAAGGAATGGCCCACTTGGGTGAGGTTGGTATTGTCACGCCCCGGAACCCGGGCTCGCCAACAGATCCGCCGTGCATACGGGATTTCCCGAGTACACGAAGCGCTGGTAACCTGCTCCGATATAATATGAACAATAAAAGAGCATAATACAGTGCTGAAGTAAAAGAACCACATAGTATCTCAGACTGGAACTACAAATAAAGCTGTAATAAGTACAATAATCTCCCAGCTCACCAAAATAGTACAACCAGCTGGCGAAAGCCAGACCTAAAATAAAAGAGGAATACCACAGTCTGCGTAAAGGGTGCAGCATCTATCTAACAGCTCTCAATCTCCCAGGAGATCTATCTATTCAGCGATCCCCTTACCTCGATCAGCTGCCGATGGCCTAGCAGCTCCTGCAGACGACTCTGCAAAATAAAGGAGAAGGAAGAAACAGAAAATAACAATGGGGGTGAGAACTACCAGATAAACCAGTAGCCTCCCCTAGTGGGTAAAACCTCAACTCTGACGCACCCACTAGGACTACTAGAGGCATAGGGAAAAAGGTGAAGTGGTAAGGTACAAACGGTACTGAAATAGGGAACTACCACTACTAGCATGCCTCTAAATGCGATAGCGAAAGAAATGATTGTATGAATGCATCAGGAAACAGTGTCTGACCAAATAACCCAATCTAGTACCATCAGTAAAACTGATATTGCCTGCTTAGCGGAATCTACACACACGGCTCGAAACCGCGGGATCGGCCCGCACGGCTCGCATCCCAAAATAAGTATCAGACCGGCACACACGGCTAGGTCCAAAAAGCCTAAAACTGGTATTGCCTGCTTAGCGGAATCTGCACACACGGCTCGAAACTGCGGGATCGGCCCGCACGGCTTGCATCCCAAAATAAGTATCAGATCGGCACACACGGCTGGGTCCAAAAAGAAGCCTACCTCCGGAGTGGCACTCGAGGGGAGCGACCCACACGAGTAAAGTATCTCTGTCATCAGTATCACAAGTATCTCTGTAGCACATGTCTCACAAGTATCACAATAGCAGGACTGGATCATGACTATGATCAAAGTGGGAAAACTCCATCCACTGATGCAATAGTACTCAATAAGTGGGAAACTCCATCCACTAGCAAAAAGCCCGATCCCCAATCTGATGCAAAAATAAACCAGACTCAACCCCAATCTGATGCAAGGACAAACATCCGGTCGACCGCCTACTGTCCGCGGTCACCGTAATACCCCACCAGTCCACAATCTAGTACAATCTCGACCACACTATCCCAAACCCCTGCTCATACTCGAGCAACAAGCATCTGAATGCAAAGGAGAGCAATAAAACATGTCAAGTCCCAATATGATAGTGTAGCAATAAATAGGGGCTAACTAGATGCCCAAGCAAGCATGCAACTGTACCATTTAAAAGCTGTAAAAAGTGTCAAATATTTATTTTAAAAGATTGATTTACTGTACTGATATAAAAGTTATTTGCATGCAAGATTATAGCCTTTGTCCCAATCACAGTGTCCCAAGATATGTTATCATATAATCTGTGGGGTCATATTAAATTTTAGGAGAGTTCGTCCCAGCGGTTCTCATCAATTGTCATATTAGTTCGTCCCAATGGTTCTCATCAATTGTCATATTAGTTCGTCCCAATGGTTCTCATCAATTGTCATATTAGTTCGTCCCAATGGTTCTTATCAATATTTTAGGGGAGTTCTAATAATCCCAGTGAGCTTGTCAAAAATGAGGTAAGCAACAACCGCCCACCTCGAACAGCTCAAATCACACCCAGATAGTCTCCTGGCTGTCCACAGTCCCCTAAAACTGCTGTCTGCCGAAAACGGTGCCCTACAGCAACACACATTGCACAGGGTGTAACTATATTATTCATAAAAATACAGCTTTTGCTGTTTTTCAAATAGCACGAAAAGAGAGGAGTTTATCACCTCTGTATAGTGCTCATAAAAATCCAGAAAAATTACGGTTGCGTTTCTTGCGACGAGTAGATCGAAATCGACTATTTAAACGCCTCGATCTGATGCTCCTACGCCAAGATAAAAATTGGAGAAGTCGATGCTGTCTAGAAATTTCCACAGCAAAAAGGGGGGTCAAAGAGGCTTCGGAAACCACGCCAAAAGTGCGAAACAGAGCGAAATGATCAACACGAAAATCGAAGCCTTACCTCTTAGGAACGCGTTACTATAAAAATCGTTCAAAAATTCCTTCTGGTTAGCCCACAGGGATTTTTCGACTGAACTGCGATGGGAAATGGGCCGAAAAAGAAAATTGTCGCAGTGCGCCGCGTCGCAGATAACTCACTATCGGTAACTCCAAAAATTCTAAAATTTCTAGGAGAGAGAGAGAAGAGAGAGAGAAAGAATTTTCCTAGAGGGCCCAACCTCTGATTCTCTATCTATGGCTCGAAAACTGAGGTGAGAAATGGTGGGAGTGAGGGATCCTATTTATAATGGGCCAAGGGAATCTTCCACACCAGATCCGGGCAGAACAGGAAACACCAAAATGGACCAACCAGGACGCGCCACGTGTCCACAAAACAGGAAACAGCCTGTGCAAGGGCCACTCAGAATCCGCCACGTGGCCACATGGTGCACATGCCAGGTCCCCGCGCCGGGTCTTCCGGAAAATGTCGGCCAATGGGGAAGCACCACGTGTCACCAATCCCGCTGCCTTCTAGAAGCCGTCCATCCAATGAGTGAACGCCACGTGGCAACACCCCATCTTCGGTGCTCCCGGTGCACGGCAAGCCCATGGACCCCGCAGCCTGCGCGCCTGCCCGCGCCTGCCCGCTGCGCTTTGCCGCGCTCCGCCGCACTCCGCCGCTGCGCCGCCGCTGCGCCGCCGCCTGCCGGTCGCCGCCGGTTGCTGGAACAGATTCCGGCCGCCGGAATTACTGTTCCGGTGAACAGTACCTTTGCGCCAAAAAATAAAGTAAATATACCATTTTGATCGTTTTCGCGCGCTGAGTCCAAATCCGCCGTCCTTTTCGCCAAATTCTCATCCGAAATTTTGCCGAAAGCTCCCGGAAAAGCCCACTTGTTCCGTTTTTCGTGCCGGATCCATTTTTAAAATCCGTTTTCGACACTACTAGCTCCGATACACCGTATGAGCTTCCTACAGTCACTGTTTAATGTTGCAACAGTTCCTGCGGAAGTCCGGATCATCACATCCTCCCCCACTAAAAAGAGTTTCGTCCTCAAAACGAGACTAAACTAAACAACAATCCTCAGTCCGATGTCTCAAATAAGTAGGGGTGGGTATCCCTCATCTCCGACTCGAGCTCCCACGTAGTCATGATTGCTCCAAAGGATCTTCACATAGGGGATGGCTCGACTGCGCAATTCTTTCACTTCTCGATCCAGAATTCGCAGTGAGCGCTCCTCATGCTCCGCATCACTCCGGGAGTAAACCAAGATATCATCAATGAAGACTACCACGAATCGATCTAAGTACGGTCGGAAGATCCGGTTCATTAAATCCATGAATGCGGCAGGGGCATTAGTTAGTCCGAAGGGCATAACTGTAAATTCATAATGCCCATACCGTGATCTAAATGCCGTTTTCGGAATATCTTCGGCCTTCACCTTCAACTGGTGGTAACCGGACTGCAGATCTATCTTAGAAAAGACACAAGACCCTTGCAGCTGATCAAAAAGATCATCGATGCGCGGAAAAGGGTACTTGTTTCTTAATGGTCACTTTATTTAATTCCCTATAGTCCACACACAATCGAAGTGACCCATCCTTCTTTTTCATGAATAGCACCGGCGCTCCCCAAGGCGACACACTCGGCCTAATAAAGCCCTTGTCCATCAAATCCTGGAGTTGCGCCATGAGCTCTCGTAGCTCAGCCGGTGCCATCCGGTAAGGAGCCTTAGAGATTGGCGCAGTTCCTGGAACTACGTCAATCACAAACTCAATCTCCCTATCTGGCGGCATGCTAGCCAGCTCAGGTGGGAAAACATCCGGGAACTCGCGGGCAATAGGGATATCCCCGAGTCCCGGCGCCGCCGTAGGCCCCTCAACAACACTAGCCAAAAAGGCTACACATCCACGATGGATCATCTGCCTCGCTCGGGAAGTCGAAACCATAGAGGCAAAGAAAGCACTCTGACATCCCCGGTATACAAACATTTCCTGGTCTGGCTCTCTAAAAGTGACGGTCCTTGCGGCACAATCAATAGTCGCAAAATACCGAGCCAGCCAGTCCATCCCAAGGACCACATCGAAGTCCTTCAGTTGTCTCAGGACCAACAGGTCTGCTGGCATAATCCAGGACTCGATTTGCATCGGGCAGGACCAACAACACTCCTCTACGTGCAAGGTGTGATCGGGAATCTGAACCTTTCGTGTACGTGGCAAAAGTCCTACCTCTAACCCATGTAATGATGCAAATGATCTACTAATGAAAGAATGCGATGCTCCAGTATCGAATAAAGTACGAGTCCTAATGCCAGAAAGTAAGGTGATACCTGCCACCACGTGATCTGTTGCCGAAGAGTCTTCTACCTGCGCAGCATACACTCGCCCACTTTGAGCTGGAGGGCGATAATCCGTGGGATGGGAAGAAGATGGCCTGCTCGCTGGAGCATATGGCCGCTGGGCCGTCGACCGTTGCTGCAATGAAGATGGAGCAGATGCTGAAGAAGGGGTGGCGGGGGCCGAAAAGGGGCACGAAGCTTGAATGTGCCCGGGCTGTCCACATCTATAGCAGCGACCCCACCGCTGGTCGCAGGTGTTGGAAAAATGCTGACCTCAACAGAAAATACAATTGCCGGGGGCCCGTGGTTGTTGTGACTGCTATTGCTGCTGCCGCTACTGGGGCCTTTGGGGTCCACCAGGCCCTCGCCGCTCAGACCGTCCTTGGCCGGAAAACTGTGGCTGAGACGGTCGTGGCGGCCTCCACGAACTAGCCTGTCCCCCAACCTCCGGTACAGGTCGCTTCGCCCCCGAGATCACTACGGGAGCTGGAGCTACCTCCTCCATTACTACCTCCCCGCATTCCACATAGAGCGCCTGCTCCATCGAGGCCTCCAAGGTCTGCAACCTACGCGAGCGAACCAGTTGAAAAAGGTCCCGGCGCAACCCTCGCTCGAACATGTAAATCCGGTGCGCCTCATCCCTGGCCACGTTCGGTACACACGCCAACAACTGATTGAAATTGGCAATGTATTCGTGTACGGGCCGATTTCCCTGGCGAAGGTTTCTCATCTGCTCCTCCAATCTCTGTCGGACGCTTTCCGGGAAGAAAGCCCCGAGAAGGAGACTATGGAACTCCGCCCAGGTCAGGAGCTGAGCCCCAGGCGGACCAGCCGGTCGAACACGCCGCCACCAAGCCTCGGCGTTGCGCTCCAAAAAGTTCGTCGCTAATAACACCTGGTATCGCTCCTCGATGAACAATGTCTCAAAACGTCGCTCCATCGCCGTGATCGACGACTCTGCCTCCCACGGCTCTGCACTCTGCCCCGCGAAATAGGGTGGGTCAAACTGGCAAAACCTCATCAACAAGTCAACCATCTCCCGCTGCTCTGCCGGGGTCAGAGGTCCCGTCAACCGAGACGACTGTCTACCAGTGCCCCGAGCAACAGGGGATGCCGGGGTCACTGGTACAACTGGGGGGTTCACAGCAGGGGAAGAAGGTACGGGAGAACTCTCTGGGGGTGCTACAACAGGCTGTGCCCTCTGTTCTAACATCTGCGTCAGCCGACCCATAGCCTCCTCCTGACGCCGAACAGCCTCGGACATCTGGGCCATATGAGCCTGTAGCTCTGGCACCTCACTCTGCTGGCCCTGCCTGGACTCCTCCTGATCGGGCTCAGGGGAATCAGGCTGAGAACGCGTCAACATCCTACGTCGCGGAGGCATCCTACCACAAGAAACCACACTCAGTATCATATCCCCACACGACCCAATCAAGCGAAAGTCAAAGACATCCCCATATTTCTGTGACTTTATGTTGTCTGCAGCCAACATAACGGTTCGCCAGAAATTGGGCATGTCGGTCCCTCTTCTCTCACTGGAAGAGTCAAACAATAAATCAACGACTTTCGCAAATATCACGTCTCTCGCACCCTATTATCCTAGGGTCTACCAAAAGCCTAGGGTGTTACGGATTTTGTTTTGGCGCATTTCGTGAAAGTGTTAAGTCTTGAAGATTGAAGATGAATGAAGTTTGGACCATATACCTCAATCTCAAGAAAGAAGAATTCAAAAGGATCAGGTAAGTTTAACTAAATATTTTTGGTGATCCGAATACTTCTTGTAGTGGAGAAACACTTGGAAGAATTTTTTATCGCATAAAAATCAAGAACTGGACATGGGACATGTTCAGGATCCGGATCAGGCAGTCCGATCCGGATCCCGAAGGGTGCTTGTTCATTGGCAAATCCGATCCGGATCATAGTCATTTCGATCCGGATCCCGAACATGGGAATTTGCTGAAATACATGAACGATCCGGATCGTGCATTACAATCCGGATCCCGAACCCTGTTTCTCTGGAATTGCCTGACTCGTTACGACGATCCGGATCACAGCTAATCCGATCCGGATCGCCGTCGTAAAAATTTCCAGAAATGACAGTTTATTGATCCTTATCTTCTTCCTAGGGTTTCTAACCTATAAATAGACCCTATGATTCTTTTTCTAGGGTTAATCCAGATAATCCACATAAGCCGTAAATCCACATACAAGCCGTCATCTTTTATACGGCCTAAGATCCACATATAGAGAAGAAAGGAAATCATTAGATATTACTCTATGTTTCTTCATCTATATTGATTAGTTTGATTCTAGGTTTTCATACTCACATCTTGAGTTGAATCAAACTAATGAATACTTAGATGGTATTTCCTATCTATCTTTGATCTAAGTATTCGGCGGATCATCACCACCCAAAAACAACGATTTACCCCAAAATCGGCGCGTGGACTCGCGTGGCCTTGTGGATTCAAGGTGCAACCGCTCTCGTGGATTCGGAGCGAGGTACGTTCGTGGATTCGAAGCGTGCTACTGGGTGAAGACCGTGGATTCGGTCATACGTCGTGGACTCGACGTTGGACGCCGTGGATTCGGCGTTGGACGCAGATCGTGGATTCGAGACGCGTTGCGGAGCGAGCGGAGAAGATCAACTAGGAGCGTATGGAAAAGGTTGAGTCGTCTGTGAGTACGGTATATCACCTTGTACATGTTTAATTCTAGTGGATTTCACCGTGTTATCGGTCCCGTGGTTTTTTACTCCGGTTTGGAGTTTTCCACGTAAAAATCTTGCGTGTTCATTTATATTTCCGCATTGGGTTTTTATTGCGCAAAGATTTTTTGAGTGTTTATTGTTTACACCTATTCACCCCCCTCTAGGTATTTTTTCCCCTATTTAGATCCATTATTACATATAGCCCAACAAGTGGTATCAGAGCGGGAATAGGGTTGTAAACAATGGTTGAAGGTGGAAACATCAACAGACCCCCATTCTTTGATGGAACAAATTATGCGTACTGGAGAGTACGGATGAAAGCCTTTTTAATTTCCATCGACGAACGGGTGTGGCAATCAATTGAATTAGGATGGTCTAATCCAACTGAATTTATTGCTGATGTTCGCACCATCAAACCTAGGTCGAAGTGGACCAAGGAAGAGTTAGATTCATCTTCTTACAATGGCAAGGAAATTAATGCTATTTTTAATGCCTTATCTCAAACTGAATTCTCTCGCGTCTCGGCATGTGAGACTGCGAAAGAAATCTGGGATGTTCTTCAGGTTACACATGAGGGAACTAACCTCGTGAAGATTCAAAAG
This sequence comes from Tillandsia leiboldiana, assembly GCA_029204045.2. Taxonomy (NCBI): domain Eukaryota; kingdom Viridiplantae; phylum Streptophyta; class Magnoliopsida; order Poales; family Bromeliaceae; genus Tillandsia; species Tillandsia leiboldiana. The sequence goes on from JAQNDB010001834.1 coordinate 33,876, forward strand.
CTGCAAATGCTTACGAGCAAGTTTGACTCTATTTTCATGGCAGAAAATGAATCTTTCACGGACTACTATACACGATTGCAAGACATCGTAAACTCATGTGCTAACCTGGGAGAGAAGATTCCAGAATTTAAGGTTGTAAGAAAGATCTTAAGAACTCTTCCTGAACGATTTCGCCCAAAGGTTACAGCCATTGAAACTATTAAACACCCGGACGAAATGCGTGTAGAAGAACTAGTTGGTTCATTACAAACTTATGAAATGACATTTACTACTAACTATTCTTCGGGAAAGGCATCTTCTTCTAAGTCTTCAGGTTATGCTTTGAAAACAACAAAGGAAGAAGACACGGATTCATCCTCCTCAGACGATGACGAGAACCTATCTATGGAGGAATTTGAGAAGCAGCTCGCACTCTTGACAAGGAAGTTTCGCCGCAACTTTCGAAGGGGTAATTCAAGTAAAACTCCATCCTTCAGAAAGTCGAAGAAAGGCAAGGGTATTTCAAGTTACAAGTCAAGAAAGCAAGAGAACCTTTCAAAGGATAAGAAAAGTTCAGAAGGACAAGTCCAATGCTTCAAGTGCCGAGGATACGGCCATATCTCAACGGAGTGTCCAACTAAGAATCCGTCGAAGAAGAAAGCGATGCAAGTCGTCACATGGGATGACAACTCAACGTCAAATGAGTCATCCTCAAGTGATGAAGAAGAAAGCGCAACGGCATTCCACGCGTCCACATCTTCACCCTTCATGTGCTTAATGGCAAGTACTTCAGATTCATTGTCCAACTCCTCCCGGGTTGAAAAAACTGCAACGGATGATGAATCAAGTAACTCTGAAGGTGAAGATTTTGTTTTAGCCTACCACAGACTTTTACGGGATTCAAAGAAACTGGCTAAACAAAACAAGGGGTTGAGAGGGAGATTACAGGATCTCGAAGAAGAAGTAAAAAGGGTAACTTCTCTCTCGACCGATCTTGAAGTGGAAAGGGATAATCTGTTAAAAGCAAATGTTTCCCTTCAAGAGTCCAATGAGCAACTCGAGAAGAATTATGTAGATATGGTGAACAAAGCGAATTACTTCTTGAAGCTCAACGGCGAGGCTCGACAGGAAAAATTGGAAATGACTGAGACCATTCTCCAACTCAAGGATGACTTGCAGCGATTTTCATCAGGAAGGAGTAAGTTGGATAAGCTTCTTGGTCTTGGTCAATCAAACAAGTTCGGCCTCGGATACAATCTAACTAAAGACAACTTTAGTTCGGTTGGGACAATTTTTGTGCCTCAGTCGGTATCTCCTCCTCCGACACCGGAATTCTCGACAAGCAACGACAACAAGCCTACTTCACCCTCTTCGGGATCGTCAAGCGCAAAGGTATGTTTTCGTTGTGGTATTTCAGGGCACATAAGGAGATATTGCAAGACAGGAGCCAAACGCTCAACTCAGACATTTCTTGCAACGACTACCAAAAAGGTGATTCCTCAGAAATCAAATGCAAATCATATAAAGGAAAAGAGACTTGGTAGTTCACCGCACAAGACGACATCATCAAGGAGCAGCAATCGATCTAACAAGACGCCTTCACCTAGGAGAATAACCTCACGACCATTACTGACGCATTCCATAAGGTTTTGGGTGCGCAAAGGTGAAATCTTCCCTTGTCTTGTTACTAATGTTTCCTTGCATGCATATGATAATTCGTCTTGGTATCTGGATAGCGGTTGTTCCCGTCACATGACCGGTGACAAAAATAGTTTTCAAAACTTTGAGAAAATCTCCGGAGGACTCGTTGTTTTCGGAGACGGTCGATCTTCCAAGATTGTTGGAAAAGGAATGGTAGCTATTCCAGATGGCCCGATTTTGAAAAACGTGTTATTTGTTGATGGCCTTAAGACTAACCTCATAAGCATAAGTCAACTTTGCGACAATGATTTTTCAGTTAACTTTTCATCTGTTGAATGTGTTGTAACTGATAAGGACCATGTCTTCTTTTTAAAAGGGGTTAGATATGAAAACAATTGCTATGTTGTTCCTAATAAAATTTCAGAAAAATGTAACCTAGTTTCTTTGGATAATGAAACACTTTGGCATGAAAGACTAGGTCACATAAATTTTAAAGAACTAGCAAAGATTTCAAATAAAGACGTGGTTAAGGGGGTTCCTATACTTCTATTTAAAAACAACATTGTGTGCGGAGGTTGTCTTAAGGGAAAATAATCAAGGGCTGCACACAAGAACCTGAACCACGTTGGTACCAAACGGCCCTTGGAATTACTGCACATGGATTTAATAGGGCCGACCCGTCAACCATCTTTGGGAGGTAAATGGTATATTTTCTTATTGGTTGATGATTTCTCTAGGTTTTCATGGGTAGCATTTTTAAAAGAGAAAGCTGATACGTTTGATTCTTTTCATGAGATTTGCCATCGTATTATGATTGAAAAGAATGAAAAGATCATTCGTGTTAGAAGTGATAGAGGTGGAGAATTCATTAATTCAAAATTCATTGATTTTTGCACTTCCAACGGCATAAAACATGAATTCTCGGCACCCTATACACCTCAGCAGAATGGTGTTGTTGAGCGCAAAAACAGGATTGTTCAAGAGATGGCGCGTGTGATGCTTCATAGCCGGAATTTACCGCTATATTTTTGGGCTGAGGCTGTGAACACCGCTGTCTATGTCATTAATCGAGTGTATTTGCGCCCAGGAACTTTAAATACACCATATGAGCTGTGGTTTAGTAGAAAACCGGATATCAAATACTTTCGTATCTTTGGGAGTCGATGTTTTATTTTGCGTGATCGCGAAAATCTTGGTAAGTTCGATTCTCGAAGTGACGAAGGGATCTTTTTGGGTTATTCTACAAATAGCAGAGCATATCGGGTATTTAACATGGAATCTAAAACGATTATAGAATCTATAAATGTTAAAGTAGATGAAGCTTTTCACTTTGCATCTGAAAAATCTACCCTCGATATCTCTCTTGATGATGATACTCCTGTAAGTGCATCTTCTCATGATAATACTTCCAATATTAATGATGCATCTAATGGTTCTTCAAGTTTATCTGATGTGCAGGAATCATCTCATGTACCTCCGAGTACTCCGTTACAACAAACGTTACGCATCTCCAAGGATCATCCTGAATCAAACATCATTGGAGACCCACAAGAAGGAGTCAAAACTCGGAGACAGTTGGTTTGTGGATTCGCTTGCTACGTTTCCTTGATCGAACCAAAGAACATCGATGAAGCTCTTCAGGATGACTACTGGATTAAAGCAATGCAGGAAGAGCTCCATCAGTTTGAGCGAAACAAAGTCTGGGAATTAACAAAGCCTCCAAAGCAACACAATGTGATAGGTACCAAATGGATTTTCAAGAATAAGAAAAATGAAGATGGTACCATCATCAGGAACAAAGCACGTTTAGTTGCTCAAGGCTACTCTCAAGTAGAAGGTATAGACTTTGATGAAACTTTCGCCCCTGTAGCTAGACTCGAGTCCATTCGTATATTATTCGCGATAGCTTGTCATTTTAAAATAAAATTGTTTCAAATGGACGTTAAGAGCGCGTTTTTAAATGGGTTTTTAAATGAGGAAGTTTATGTGGCTCAACCGAAAGGTTTTGTAGACTGTAAACTTCCTAACCATGTTTTTCGTTTGAAAAAGGCTCTTTACGGTTTAAAACAAGCACCGCGAGCATGGTACGAAAGGTTGACAAAGCACCTATTGGATAAGGGCTATACTCGAGGGGGAGCTGACAGGACTATCTTTGTGAAGCATTATCAAAATAACTTCATTGTAGCACAAATCTATGTCGATGACATTGTATTTGGTGCGACAAGAGATAATGATGCTTCTAAATTCGCTGAAACCATGGAAAGCGAATTTGAGATGTCAATGATGGGCGAATTGACTTATTTCCTTGGATTGCAAGTGAAACAGTGTGACGAAGGCATCCATTTGTGTCAATCCAAGTATGCTTTGGAGTTGGTCAAAAAGTTTGATCTAGAAAATTGTAAAGATTTTCCAACTCCAATGGGAACTAGCAATAAAGGATTAGAAAGTGAATCTTTTAGTGAGAATGTAGACGAGAAACTTTATCGGAGTATGATTGGAAGTCTACTGTACCTCACGGCTAGTCGCCCGGATATATCTTTTGGTGTTGGGATCTGCGCGAGATATCAATCTGCATCAAAGGAGGTTCACCTGAAAGCGGTGAAACGGATCATCCGATACATTAAAGGAACCATAAATTTCGGAATTTGGTATCCTATGGGAACAAGTCTAGATATTATTGGATACTCAGATGCCGATTGGGCAGGATCTGTGGATGATCGGAAAAGTACGAGTGGTGCATGTTTTTATTTAGGCCACTGCTTGTTGCATGGCACAGTAAAAAGCAAAACTGCATTGCACTCTCGACTGCCGAAGCGGAATATATCTCAGCGGGTAGTTGTTCAACCCAACTCATTTGGATGAAAAGTGTGTTGAGCGACTTCCGGATTTCAGCAACTTCGGTAACAATTCTTTGTGACAACACTAGTGCTATAAACATTTCCAAAAACCCTGTGTTGCACTCTAGAACAAAACACATTGAACTTAGATATCATTTTCTTAGAGAGCTAGTTGAATCAAATACTCTTCAACTGTCATATATTTCAACTGAAGATCAATTAGCTGACATTTTAACCAAACCTTTGGATCAAAAACGTTTTATTCATTTGCGTAAAGCAATTGGAATGCTTTCCTTGAAATAAATTTCTTTTTGAAACTTTTGCTTAGGTTAGGTTTTGTTTTTGTGTTTTTGTTCTTTATCTATGTTTATACATAGTACATTAATTGAGCATGTGTATTATTATTGACTATACTTGCATCCTTTCATATAATTAGAAATTTATTATGCTTTGGATATCATAATAATTCAGTTGATGCATTGATCATTTATTTAAATTAAATCATTTTTTAATTGATCAAAGTCAATTTCTCTCTCAATGATCTCTTGGTATTGTTTTTATCTTATTTGACTATTTGGTTGAGTATGAATTCGAGATCAATCCTTGGTTGAATACTTTATATCTTAAATTAATTGATAGCCAATTGAGGGGGAGTCAAAGAAATGTAAAATGCTCAAAAGATGTGGAAAGAGTTACATCCCAATGAGGAGTGTGAAAACTACCACCACATGGAGGAAAGAGCTACCACCTCGGTCGTCCGAGTACTGTGTGCAGCTACCACATGTATACCAAGCATGGGTTTGTAATTTTTGATTAAATAAAATGCATGATTGAAATACTTGACTCCGTCAAATTTCAAGGTTGGTATAAGGTGGGATTTTTAAATGAAAGATGCTCAAAGAGCCACTCTCTTCAACAGATTGACTAGATACATTATATAATTTATTTGGGATTTCAAACATCTATTGATCTTGGTAATTCATTTTCTTTATCATTTTAATGATTTGATAAACGCCGTACTCATAAGATCATGATGGATGTGTTTGAACTTGATCAACTTTAAAGGTTTTAATTTCTGTAAATTTTCATGTCATTATTTGAATGTTATTGATAGATTTAACATAATTTATTTCTCTTGACATGAAACGATGATTTTTGTTTAAATTTGATGTGCTAAAATGCTTACATACTTTTTCCGGATTTTATTGAATTTTTCTAAATTATTCTGAAGAAAAAGTTGGAGCCGATCCGGATCGGACATGAATGATCCGAATCCCGAACGCAGGTGTTTCCTGCGGGTAGCCGATCCGGATCGAAATCTCGATCCGATCCGGATCACGGCTAGGGTTTTATTAGAACAAGAGGGATTTTGATTTCTTTTATTCCAATCTTTTGTTCTTAAGACTCCAGAGTTTCTCTCTCTAAATTTCATCCTTCTTGGAGCCCTTCAAACTCGAGTTCTTCGATTCCAAGTAAGTTTTATTGATCAAAATCTCGGTTTTTCACTGTTTTTCCTTGTTTGCTCAAAACGTGAGTAGAAATCATGGAACTTTTTCATTTGTGAATGGTTTTTGGTCAAATCTCTTTTGAAATAAGAACTCTGGGTAGATTAGTTTTGATAATATGCTAGGTATTCTCTTGATTAACGAATTGTTGGGCTTCGATTTCTGAAAATTCGGTTTTAGGGCATATAATGGGAATTTTCCAAAATCACGCAATTGATCTATTTTTAAATTTCCTTTTGCAAAACTAATTTGATTCCTAGTCTCTCTACACGATAATGATTGTTTGGGTACAATTTTTCTAATCTTTGAAAATTAACAATTTTTTTTTTTTCGTGTTCTTGAGTTGTTGCTCACAGGATTTCTTTTCTCAAGAAACCAATAGCAATGGTGATCACTTGGATCATTCTTCTTCTGGCTACTATGGTTCATACTCGAGCAACCAATAAACTGAAAAGAGCCAAGAAACTTCAACGAAAAGGTGAATTTGATCTGATTAGTGACTCGGAACTGAAGCAAATAATGATGAAGTAGACTGGGACGTGTTATGGGATGATGATGAATCAATGCCCGTTAAACCTGAACAAAAGCCTTCCAGTGGATCAAAAGGAAAGGCACCCCATTGACACAGGAAAAGCACCTATGACGTCACCGACCGTCTCGGTAAAAAGGAAACGACTTGCTCGACGCTTTGGACAAGCACGAGAGGCTAATGCTAGCAAGCCAATGGTTCCTGACTCCCCGCCTCGGGTGGAAGGAGTGTTCGTCAGCATTGATCGCCTTCGAGCTTTTGAACATCGTGAATGTATCGGTGAACGACTGTCAACATTGAAGCTCTCCGAAATCACTCACCAGAGTTTGGAACTTTAATTGAGCAAGCAAATCTCATCCAAGTCTGCCGATTCCCCCGAATTACTTGGGTATTGTCTGTATCGTGTAAGAACCTTTTACACGAATGCAAGGCATCTTCAAGACGATGAACGTGGCTCAATGCATTTCTATACAAATATCCAAGGGATGAAACTTAAAATCACTCCGGAGTTAATCGGCGAAGTCCTTGGAATGGAATCCAAAACATCGGGTATTAACTATTTGACGGGAAGAAGTTTGACGAATACCTTGTGGCAGACCGTGATAGAAAAAATTTGTTTGGAAGGAACTAAATCAGCTGATGGCAAAAGTGTAAAATCCAAACATCTTCGACTGGAGTACCGATTTCTTAATTTCATCACATGTTACAACATTCTTCCTAACATGCAGACCAAGTTAGTGAGATTGGGATAGAATGCTGTTCTTATATCTCATAGGTCATCCTTCTGAGGCTGTTAGGATTGAACATGAGCATCCCCTACATAATTTGGAATAGAATGTCAAGATATGTTGTGCATCCTCATCCTTCTGAGCGACTTCCATTTCCATTAATCATCATGAGGATCTTGTAAAAGTTTGAAATTGATATAAGCTCGACATCATATCAATACTGTTGGGGGATGATAGATGAGTCAACGATTGTGGAAGTCACTTCACAAATTACCACATGTTACTCCGACACCCTCCACTGGAAAGAAACCTTGTGTCGGCACCTCTGCCTCACCGTCTCAACAAGCACCGGCGCGGATGATCAAGCATCGGTAACTTCGATTCTCAAGCAACAACAGCGCCTATCTTTTCAACAAGAGCATATCAACAAAGAGCAGAGGCGAATCTCCGAGGAACTCGAGATAATCACAGCATCCCAAATCACATTAACCAAGACGGTCTCGTCGATAAAGAAGTTATGCAAAAACGTTCTCGAAAATGGGATACACCGCCTCGGATGACTCAGATTCAAGTGTTTGAATCGTTTGTCTACTAATTCTCTTGTGCAGGAACTTTATTTTCTTTAACCTCTTTCTTTGTGCAGGTTTTTAAGTTTTCAGTTTTTTTTTTCTTTAGTTTTAGTTCTCAAGTTTTTCTTGATTTTGAACTTTTTAACTCTCCTTAAATTTTGAATTTTTGGCTTAGTTTGTGACAAAAAGGGGGAGAGAGTTTAGAGTGAACCTCTGTGAACTCTGTGAGAACTTTGAACTTTTGGTGAGACTTATTACAAACTTTGACTTGGTGAAAGGTAAGTATCACAACTTCTAGTTTTTATCTTGTGATTTGTTGCATGTCCCTACTAACTATTCGACTAACTATTGGACATGTATTATTACTAACAAGTTGTTTGATTACTAACAAAGCAAAGTTATGACATTGGAATCTTATTGCTTAGAAGATATGTATGTCAATGTTTGATTGTGATCTTATTACATATCTGAATTACTCAATGTCATGGTGAGCATAAACTCTATCTCTGTTAGGTTTGAATGCTAAATATTCTTGAGGTATCTAACGATCTCTTTTTGTCAAGAATGATTTCTTTTTGCAGAGAGTACAGATGTCTAAGTCTAGAGTCTGTTTTAGGAGTTTATCTCATGTATTGGATCTCCATTGTAAATTTTTGTTGTATGGTGATAGCAACAAAAATATCTTTTTTGAATTTTCTTTAGTGGATCTGTGTTTTGTCACGAAACCACCAAAGGGGGAGATTGTTACGGATTTTGTTTTGGCGCATTTCATGAAAGTGTTAAGTCTTGAAGATTGAAGATGAATGAAGTTTGGACCATATACCTCAATCTCAAGAAAGAAGAATTCAAAAGGATCAGGTAAGTTTAACTAAATATTTTTGGTGATCCGAATACTTCTTGTAGTGGAGAAACACTTGGAAGAATTTTTTTATCGCATAAAAATCAAGAACTGGACATGGGACATGTTCAGGATCCGGATCAGACAGTCCGATCCGGATCCCGAAGGGTGCTGTTCATTGGCAAATCCGATCCGGATCATAGTCATTTCGATCCGGATCCCGAACATGGGAATTGCTGAAATACATGAACGAATCCGGATCGTGCATTACAATCCGGATCCCGACCCTGTTTCTCTGGAATTGCCTGACTCGTTACGACGATCCGGATCACAGCTAATCCGATCCGGATCGCCGTCGTAAAAATTTCCAGAAAACGACAGTTTATTGATCCTTATCTTCTTCCTAGGGTTCTAACCTATAAATAGACCCTAATGATTCTTTTTCTAGGGTTAATCCAGGATAATCCACATAAGCCGTAAATCCACATACAAGCCGTCATCTTTTATACGGCCTAAGATCCACATATAGAGAAGAAAGGAAATCATTAGAATTTTTTACATCTATGTTTCTTCATCTATATTTGATTAGTTTGATTTCTCAGGTTTTCATACTCACATCTGAGTTGAATCAAACTACTGAATACTTAGATGCGTATTGCCTTCTCTCTTTGATCTAAGTTATCGGCGGATCCATCCATACACCCAATGTTTTGGGTTATATGTAAGTACCGATCTAAAGTAGGGAAAAAAACACTAGAGGGGGGGGTGTGAAGGAGTAGAGCTCGTGAAAGTTAGTATAAACACTCAAAAAATCGTTGCCGAAAAACCCAATGCGGAAATAAAAATAATACGCAAGATGTTACGTGGGGAAAAACTCAATCACCGGAGGTAAAAAACCACGGGACCGATAACACGGCAGCAGAAATCCACCTAGAATTCAACACACGTACAAGGTGATTTACCGTTACCACACTTACGACTCAACCGTTTCCATACGCCTAGAGGATCTTCTCCGCTTCGCTCCGCGACGCTTCTCAAATCCACGATCTGCGCCCAACGCCGAATCCACGGCGTCCAACGCTCGAATCCACGCAGTCGACCGAATCCACGGTCTTCACCAATAGCACCTTCGAATCCACGAACGTGCTCGCTCCGAATCCAGAGAGCGGTTGACCCTTGAATCCACAAGGACCTGCGAATCCACGTGCCGATT
>JAQNDB010001835.1:0-43707 GCA_029204045.2 Tillandsia leiboldiana
TTGTACCTAGGAGGAGTTTTTGAGTGTTTTCTAGAACCCGTTGAAATTATGGGAATTGGAGGATTATTCCCGTGTAGTTTCAGCTTTTTGGACTTTGGCACAGCTTTGTGTTAAGGAATTTGTTTTGGCGTATTTCGTGAAGTGGTTAAGTCTTGAAGATTGAAGATGAAGATGTTTGGACAATATACCTCAATCTCAAGAAAGAAGAATTCAAAAGGATCAGGTACGTTTAACTAAATTAGTTTGGTGATCCGAATACTTCTTATTGTGTAGAAACACTTGGATGGGTTTTTAATCGCATAAAAATCAGAAAACTGGACTGTTATATGTTCAGGAGCCGGATCAGAGTAATCCAGTCCGAACCCCGAACGTAGGTAGGTTCATGCGCAAATCCAGTCCGGAACACCCTTGGTTCAGTCCGGACCCCGAACGTGGATTCCGCAGAAATCGCATGAACAGTCCGGGCCGTGGTTATTTCATTCCGGACCCCGAACATTGCTTTTTCAGGAGATTCTCTGAAAAACAACGACAGTCCGATTAAGCCAAATCCAGTCCGACCGTCGTGCGGGTAAAAATATGTTACAGTCAGTTTTGATTTTATCCTCTTCCAAAGGTTTCTAACCTATAAGTAAACCCTTATTTAATCGTTTAGGGTAATCCACAATAAGTTTTATATTCCGTAAATGACGAGGAAAATAACGGAGAAAACCTTATAAATCCACATATAGAGAAATAAGGAAATAAATAGATTATTCTATGTTTCTTCATCTATATTGATTAATTTGATTCTAGGTTTTCATACTCAGATTTGAGTAGAATCAATTAATGAATACTTAGATGGCAGTTTCCGAATCTATCTTTGATCTAAGATTCGGCGGATTTTTCACCACCAACAAAACAAAGATGTTCCCCAAAATCGGCGCGTGGATTCGTGTGGCCTTGTGATTCAAGGTGCTACCGCTCTCGTGGATGCGGAGCGAGGTACGTTCGTGTGATCGAGACGTACTACTTGGTGGAGACCGTGGATTCGTCAGACGTCGTGGACTCACGTTGGACGCCGTGGATTCGGCGTTGGACGCAAATCGTGGATTCGAGGCGCGTTGCGGAGCGAGCGGAGAAGATCAACTCGGATCGTATGGAAAAAGGTTGAGTCGTGTGTGAGTACGGTATATCACCTTTGTACGTGTTTAATCTTAGTTGATTTCACCGTGTGATCGGTCCCGTGGTTTTTTACTCCTGGTTTTGGAGTTTTCCACGTAAAATCTCTGCGTGTTATTTACTTTTCCACATTGGGTTTTATTACGCAAAGATTTTTGAGTGTTTATTGTTTACACCTATTCACCCCCCTCTAGGTGTTTTTTTCCCCTATTTAGATCCATATTTATCATAACCCAACAAGTGGTATCAGAGCGGGAATAGGGTTGTAAACAATGGTTGAAGGTGGAAACATCAACAGACCACCGTTCTTCGATGGAACAAATTATGCCTACTGGAAAGTACGGATGAGAGCATTTTTAATTTCCATCGATGAACGGGTTGTGGCAATCAATCGAGTTAGGATGGTCAAATCCGACTGAAATTATTGCTGATGTTCGCACCAACAAACCTAGGTCGAAATGGACCAAGGAAGAGATTGATACATCTTCTTACAACGGCAAGGAATTAACGCCTTATTTAATGCTTTGTCGCAAACTGAATTCTCTCGCGTCTCGGCATGTGAGACTGCGAAAGAAATCTGGGATGTTATACAAGTACACATGAGGGAACAAACCTTGTGAAGATTCAAAAACTGCAAATGCTTACGAGCAAATTTGACTCAATTTTTATGGCAGAAAATGAATCTTTCACAGATTATTATACACGATTGCAAGATATCGTAAATACATGTGCTAACTTGGGAGAGAAAATTCTAGAATCTAAAGTTGTAAGAAAGATTTTAAGGACTCTTCCTGAAAGATTTCGTTCCAAGGTTACGGCCATTGAAACAGTTAAACACCCGGACGAAATCCGTGTAGAAGAATTAGTTGGTGCACTTCAAACGTATGAAATGACATTTCCTACTAACAATTCTTCTGGAAAGCCATCTTCTTCTAAGTCTTCAGGTTTTGCGTTGAAAACAACAAAAGAAGAAGACGCGGATTCATCCTCCTCAGACGATGATGAGAAACTTTCAATGGAGGATTTCGAGAAGCAACTTGCTCTCTTGACGAGGAAATTTAGCCGAAACTTTCGAAGGGGTAATTCAAGCAAAACCTCATCTTTCGTAAAGTCGAAGAAAGGCAAAGGTTTTTCAAGCTTCAAGTCAAGAAAGCAAGAGAGTTCTTCAAAAGACAAAAAGAACTCAGAGCGACAAATCCAATGCTTCAAGTACCGAGGATACGGTCACATCTCAACGGAGTGTCCCAACAAGAATCCGTCGAAGAAGAAGGCGATGCAAGCCGTCACTTGGGATGACACCTCAACTTCCAATGAGTCATCTTCCAGTGATGAAGAAAACAACGCAACGACATTCCACGCGTCCACAACTTCACCTTACGTGTGCTTTATGGCAAGTACATCCGATTCAGTGTCCAACTCCTCCCAATTTGAAAAGAATGCAACGGACGATGAATCAAGTAATTCCGAAGGTGAAGACTTTGCTATTGCCTATCATAAACTTTTAAAGGATTCAAAGAAATTGGCAAAGCAAAACAAGGGTTTGAGAGGGAGATTGCAGGATCTCGAAGAAGAAGCAAAAAGGGCAACTTCTCTCTCAAACGCTCTTGAAGTGGAAAGGGATAACTTGATCAAAGTAAATGTTTCCCTTCAAGAGAAAAATGAGCATTTCGAGAAGGAACACATCAAACTTGTGGATGAAGCAAACTACTTCTTGAAGCTCTACTCCGAGGCTCGACAAGAAAAAATGGAAATGACGAAGACCATTTTCCAACTTAAGGATGATTTGAAGCGATTTTCTTCTGGAATGAGCAAGTTAAATAAGATGCTTGGTCTTGGTCAAACAAATCGTATGGGCCTTGGATACAATCGAACTGGTGACAGTCCTAGTTCGAGTAAGACAATTTTTATGCCCCAATCGGTGTCTCATCCTCCGACGACGGAATTCACTGCGTACAATGACAACAAGCCTACCTCACCTACTTCGGGTTCATCAAGTACAAAGGTATGTTTTCATTGTGGTTTTGCAGGGCACATAAGAAGAGATTGCAAGATTGGAGCAAAACGATCAAATCAAGCGCCTCTTGCAACAACTACCAACGCGTTCATTCCCCAGAAATCAAAGGAGAATTTTTCAAAAGAAAAGAACCTTGATAGTTCACCCCACAAGACGACGTCATCAAAGAAAAGCGATCAATCAAACAAGACGCTTTCACCAAGGAGAATAACTTCACAATCATTGCCAACGCATTCCAAAACTTGTAAGGTTTGGATGCGCATAGGTGAATTCTTCCCTTGTCTTTAACTTCTCTGCGATTGAATGTCTTGTAACTGATAAGGATCATGTATTCTTTTTGAAATGGGTTAGATCTGAAAATAATTGCTATGTAGTTCCAAACAAAATTTCTGAACATTGTAACCTAGTTTCTTTAGATAACGAAACTCTTTGGCATGAAAGACTAGGTCACATAAATTTTAAGGAACTAATAAGGATTTCTAATAAAGACGTGGTTAAGGGGGTTCCTAAACTTTCTTTTAAAGAAAACATTGTGTGTGGAGGTTGTCAAAAGGGAAAACAATCGAGGGCCGCACACAAGAACTTGAACCACGTGGGAACCAATCGGCCTTTAGAATTACTGCACATGGACTTAATGGGGCCGACTCGTCAACCAAGTTTGGGAGGTAAATGGTACATTTTTGTTTTGGTTGATGATTTCTCTAGATATACATGGGTAACATTTTTAAAAGAGAAAGCGGATACTTTCGATTCTTTTCATGAGATTTGTCATCGTGTTATGATTGAGAGAAATGAAAAGATCGTTCGTGTTCGAAGTGATAGAGGTGGAGAATTCATCAATTCTAAATTCATTGATTTTTGCACTTCCAACGGCGTAAAATATGAATTCTCTGCACCCTATACACCTCAGCAGAATGGTGTAGTCGAGCGCAAAAACAGGGTTGTACAAGAGATGGCGCGTGTTATGCTTCACAGCCGAAAACTCCCGTTACATTTTTGGGCTGAAGCAGTGAACACCGCGGTCTACGTAATTAATCGAGTTTATTTGCGCCCGGATACTTTAAATACACCATATGAGCTATGGTTCTGTAGAAAACCAAATATCAAATATTTTCGAATCTTTGGGAGTCGCTGTTACATTTTACGTGATCGCGAAAATCTTGGAAAATTCGACTCTCGAAGTGACGAAGGAATTTTCATGGGTTATTCTACAAATAGTAGAGCATATCGGGTATTTAACCTCGAATCTAAAACGATGGTAGAATCTGTTAATGTTAAAGTAGATGAAGCTTTTCATTTTGCATCTGATAAATCCACCCCTGATATGTCTCTTGATGATGATACTCCTGTAAATGCATCTTCTCATAATAATTCTTCCGATAATGTTGATGCATCTAATGGTTCTTCTAGTTTATCTGATATGCAGGAATCATCACACGTACCTCCGAGCACTCCGTTACCTCAAACGCTACGTATCTCCAAGGATCATCCAGAGTCAAACATTATTGGAGACCCACAAGAAGGAGTCAGGACTCGGAGACAGTTGGTTTGTGGAGTCGCATGTTATGTCTCCATGATGGAACCAAAGAACGTTGATGAAGCTCTTCGGGATGATTACTGGATTGAAGCTATGCAAGAAGAGCTCCATCAGTTCGAAAGAAACAAAGTCTGGGAACTAACGAAGCCACCGAAGCAACACAACGTAATTGGTACTAAGTGGATTTTCAAGAACAAGAAAAACGAGGATGGTACCATTATCAGGAACAAAGCACGCCTAGTTGCTCAGGGCTATTCACAAATTGAAGGTATAGACTTTGATGAGACGTTCGCCCCGGTAGCTCGTCTTGAGTCAATTCGTATCCTTTTTGCGATTGCTTGTCATTTCAAAATTAAACTCTTTCAAATGGACGTTAAGAGCGCCTTTCTAAATGGTTTTCTAAATGAGGAAGTTTATGTGGCTCAACCGAAAGGTTTCATTGACCATAAACTACCTAACCATGTTTTTCGATTGAAAAAGGCTCTTTACGGTCTAAAACAAGCACCGCGAGCATGGTACGAATGGTTGACAAAGCACCTTTTGGAAAAGGGCTACACTCGAGGGGGAGCGGATCGGACACTCTTTGTGAAGCATTATCATGATAACTTTATTGTGGCACAAATCTAGGTCGATGACATTGTATTTGGTGCAACAAGGGACAATGATGCTTCTAAATTCGCTGAAACCATGGAAAGCGAATTTGAGATGTCCATGATGGGCGAACTAACATACTTTCTTGGATTGCAAGTCAAACAAAGTGAAGAAGGCATCCATCTGTGCCAATCCAAGTATGCAAGGGAGTTGGTGAAGAAATTCGAATTAGAAAATTCTAAAGACTTTCCGACTCCTATGGGAACTAGCAACAAGGGATTAGGAAGTGAATCTCTTAGTGAAAGTGTAGACGAGAAGCTTTATCGCAGCATGATTGGAAGTCTACTCTATCTCACGGCTAGTCGCCCGGATATATCCTTTAGTGTTGGGATCTGCGCGAGATATCAGTCAGCACCAAAGGAGGTTCACCTGAAAGCGGTGAAAAGGATCATCCGATACATCAAAGGAACACTTAATTTCAGAATTTGGTATCCTATGGGCACAACTCTTGACATAATAGGATATTCAGATGCCGATTGGGCAGGATCGGTGGATGATCGGAAGAGTACGAGTGGTGCATGTTTTTATCTTGGCCATTGTCTTGTTGCGTGGCATAGTAAAAAGAAAAACTGCATTGCACTCTCGACTGCCGAAGCGGAATATATTTCAGCGGGTAGTTGTTCAACCCAACTCATTTGGATTAAAAGCGTGTTGAGCGACTTCCGAATTCCTGCGTCTTCGGTAACTATTCTCTGTGACAACACTAGTGCTATAAATATTTCAAAAAACTCTGTGTTGCACTCAAGAACAAAACACATTGAACTTAGATATCATTTTCTAAGAGAGCTAGTTGAATCAAGTATTCTTCAAATTTCTTATATTTCAACTGAAGATCAATTAGCTGACATTTTAACAAAACCTTTGGATCAAAAACGGTTTATTCATTTGCGTAAAGCAATTGGAATGCTTTCTTTGAAATAACACTTTTTGAAACCATTGCTTAGGTTAGGTTTTGTTTTTTGTTTGTGTTCTTTATCTATGCTAGTACATAGAACATTAATTGAGCATTAGTATAATTGACTTTACTTGCATTCTTTCATGTTTTTGAGAAATTTATTATGGTTTGGATATCATGATAATTCTTTTGATGCAATGATCTTTTATATCAATTGGTTCATTTTTAATTGATCAAAGTCAATTTCTCTCTCAAATAATCTCTTGGTATAATTTTTATCATATTTGAAAATAGAGTTAAGTATGAACACGAGATCAATTTTTGGTTGAATACTTCATATCTTAAATAATTGATAGCCAATTGAGGGGGAGTTTATTAAAATATTTATGCTCAAAAGATGTGGAAAGAGTTACATCCCAATGAGGAGTGTGAAAACTACCACCACATGGAGGAAAGAGCTACCACCTCGGTCGTCCGAGTACTGTGTGCAGCTACCACATATATACATAGCATGGTTTTTCTTGATGATTAGATAAAATGCTTTTTGGAATACTTGACTCTGTCGAATTCCAAGGTTGGTATAAGGTGGAAATTTTACTGAAAGATGCTCATAGAGCCACTCCTTACAATAAATTGACTAGATATATTATCTAACTTATTTGGGATTTCAAACATCTATCGATCTTTGTGCTTCATTTTCTTTACCAAATTGATGATTTGATAAACGCATTACTCATAAGATCGTGATTGATGTTTTTGAACTTGTTCAACTTTAAAGGATTTAATTTTTATAAATTTTCGTTTCTTTATTTGGATATTATTGATAAATTTAGCATAATCTATTTTTTTTAACATGAAACGATGATTTTTGTTTAAAGTTGACATACAAAAGTGCTTACAATCTTTTTCTGGATTTTCTGGAATTTTTCTAAACTTTTCTGAAGAAAAAGTTGGAGCCGATCCGGACTGGAAAATCCGTTCCGGATCCCGAACGCATATATTATCTGCGGGTAGCCGATCCGGACTAGATTCTTGAGCCGATCCGGACCGCGGCTAGGGTTTATATGAAACAAAAGGGTATTTGATTTCTTTTTACAACAAATTTTTGTTTCCAAGTCTCAAGAGTTTCTCTCTCTAGAAAACAACCGATTTGGAGCCATTCTAACTCAAGTTCTTTGGATTCAAGTAAGTTTTTGTGATCAAAACTCAAATTTTTCACTGTTTTTGCATTGTTCTTCAAAACGTGAGTGAAAATCATGATTCGAATTCAATTCTAGATGGTTTTTGATCAAATTTCTTTTAAAATAAGAACTATGGGTAGATTAGTTTTGTTTATATGCCTTGTATTTACTTGATTAACGGATTTTTAAGCTTCGATTTCTAAAAATTCGGTTTTAGGGCATATTATAAGAATTTTTGTAAATCATGGAATTGATCTGTGAAGACCCGAAATTCCCACTTATGGAGCACTGCTGCATCTACAGCTTCTGGAGGCCTATGCGGCGCGTCGGCGGGGTTTGTGCACAATTTGGACACAAGTGGGGGACTTCGGGCTTAAATGGATCACGTGGGTGATCAAATGGCCCCGTCGAATGCTTAGAAGTGGTTTTGCGCGCAATGGATGTTAAATTTGGGCTCAGCGCGAAGTTTGGACAAAGGAACACCTTTCCGGATGCCTTCGGCAATTTTTAGAGTTGGAATTTGGCAAATCGGACTTCGGATTTGGATTCAGCGCGCGAAAACGATGAAAATGGACTATTCACTTGTATTTTTCGGAGACCGGATGATGTGCACGTTTTTCGAGGCTTCTAGGTACTGTTCCGGCGGCGGCGGGCAGCGGCGGCCGCGGCGGAGCGCGGCGCGGGCAGGCGCGGGCAGGTGCGCGGTCCACCGCGGAGGCGTGCACCGGTCGCGGGCCACGTGGCGGATCCCGGTTGGCCGGCGCAGGGGGCGCGGTCCACGGGAAATGGCGCGGTGTACGGTGGACCGGAGGGTGGCATGTGGCGGCTTATGATTTGTCGGTGCAGTGGACCCGGTTCACGGAGTGTGTGTGGGTGGCCTCGGGGCGCGTGCCTGGCAGGGGGGCGCAGGCGGCGCTGACAGCGCGCACGTGGGCGTGGCAGCGACGCGTTGACTGGGTGCGTGCCACGTGTCGGCTGTGCAGCGAGCCACGTGTCGTGCGGTGGTTGGTCTGGATTGCTGTCGCCTGTTTGGTGGGCGACGTGGAGGCCCAGGGAAGATTCGGGCTGCTACAGTGCGCGCCCAAGGGAACTTTCGGGCTGCTACAGTGCGCGCCCGAAAGTTCCTCGCGCCCGAAACTGGGGACATGTTGGTCATTTCTGGATTTGTTTGAGGAGCCTATTTAAAGACCCGAGCCTTCTTCTTCCTCCTCTTTTTCGCATTTCTGAGCTTCAAACCGCCATGGCACCTTCAGCAAAGATGATCCCCGAGCTACGCTGCATCCTTCTGCAGAGTTTTGACATTTTTGGTGGCACGCTTATCGAGGTTCCCATTTTTACGGCGCGGCGCGACGCTCGTCCATTTGGGTTCCCCTTCGTCGCGTTTCGGTGCGCGAGCTCCCCCGGCCTACTCCGACCACCTTTTCGAGCGATTCCTTCGCCGCTGGATCCGTGACGGACAGATCTACGATCTAGTTATTTTCGGCTTTCCCTCATTTCGTGCTTTTCAAGGTGTTTGTTCGAGCTTACTGTGACCCCATTCCTGTGATGGAGATTTGGACAGCGACATGGTCTTTCGGCGATATCTCCGCAACTGGGCATCGTATGGCGACGTGCTTATACACTTTTTTCATCTACTCGACGCAAGGAATATCACAGTATTTTTCTTGGATTTTTCTGAGTTTTTCCCGAAGGTATATGTTCTTCCCCTTATCTGTAAATGGAATTTCAGTAATGTTGCTGTGTAGTTTTGCGCACCTGCACTGTGGAATTTGTAACTCGGCCTACGGGGCTCGGAATTGGACGTGCAGGTACTCGTTTCGAAGGTATCGACGCGAGGATTGCTGTGATATTTTTATTGGATTTTTCTGGGCACTTTCGGCAGGTGAAATAAGCATATCTTTGGGACTGATTTTCTGTGTGTTTGTGCGTGGTTAATTTTGGGAATGAAAGTGTAATGTTGAACCTTATTGTTGTACCCAGGGATGTTTACATGTGTTGCTGGACCCGATGGATCTGTAGACTTTGATTTCGGGGTACTTTTAGCTGTTTGGAGCCAAGGCTTGCGCGACATGTACCGAGGGTGTAATTTTGGCAGATTTTGGACTGTGAGCGTCTACACTCTTCACCGACTTCAGGTTTGCCTTGGTTTAAGCGCTTCAGGTGGGTAAACTTAGTAATTGCAACTGTTAGAGGGAATAACAGAGTTTATATGCATGTTATGCCTTCGGGGAGGTGTAATAGTGGATGTTCATGTATGGTTAAGATAAGCTTACCTGTGGGAATGTCACCCTTTATGATTGATAGCATGCCTAATTTAATGTGCAACCAATATGAGCGATAGGTAAGCATGGAAAAGGCCTAGATCATGTGGATTGATGTTTATCTGATAATTGTATATGCTTGTTGAACTAGAGACTTAGCATGCGATAGAGAGATTATATTTATCCCGCACTAGATGATATAGAGATCATACATGTTTATTCAGTGGCCTATTTATGCGAGATTGGTATATCATAGTGGGAATATTGTAGTATGCGTTGCTACTATATGTTTTGCTCTCTTTTATTATTTCCAAGGACAAAAGCATGCTTGTATGGTCATGTAGTTAGGCCATCTTTTACTGCTGCACTACTTATTGGAACTTGACTTAGGAGAAACAATGCTTTTCCTTTTCTCCTTCTTTGTTAGTCAGGTGGTCAGTGCTGCTCGGGTTCGAGCAGGGATCTGGGTAGTGTAGTCGGGACTTGGTGTCTGGGACAGGTTGGATTAGTTGTGGGGCTTTGCGGCAACCGCGGATATTGGGCGGTTGACCGGATATTTATTTATGCACTGGATTGGGTATCTGTTTTCTCTAGTGGACAAAGTTTCCCACTATTGAGTACTTTTGCATCTGATTGAGGACCGAGGCTTTCATTAGTGGATGGAGTTTTCCACTTTGATCATGGTCATGATCTAGTCCTGCTATTTAGAGATACTTGCGATATTGATGACAGAGATACTTTACTCGTATGGGTCGCTCCCCTCGAGTGCCACTCCGGAGTAGGCTTTAGACCGTGTTGGGTTCCGGTCAGACCGTGTTGGGTTCCGGTCATTTGGACAGGGGAGATACTGAGTTCGTGAGATTGATGACAGAGCAGGCAGTACCGGGTTTTATACCGGTTCATTTGATTGGGTTTATTTCGGTCAGATACTTTTATTGTTGCACTCGTGTCACGGGGACCGAGTGGAGTCTAGTAGCCGTGTTTAGACCAGTGCTAGTGTGTGTGGGAACCATCTGGGGATCGACGGTTGTCCCAAGGTCATTGTGAGTGGTTGACCGTTGTGTGAGAGGCTTAGTGATCTTGAGTTTATCCGTTCTGAGAGAGAGCGTGGATTTTGACTATAGCCTACATGAGCCACTACTCGATAGCGAGTTAGTCCGTTTGGACGCCCTACGTAATTCCTGCCCGTCATCGGGAGGTGGTCGTAGGTGAGGCGCAGGTTTGACTGGACCAGATGTGGCAGTCACCTCGATTGAGTCGATTGTGCACTTCATGTGCTAGTGGTTGCATACTATTCTTTGTTTCTCCCCTCTTGAGCTTTTAGAGGGAGGCATAGTAGCTGTTGAGCGTCATCAGCATTCTTGTTTCATTCCCACGGCTTTGGTTAGTTTTTGTCTCTTGAGGACTTGGTGGGCAGATGTAATAACTCAAAATATTTTATTTTAATAAATAGTCTAAAAGTGAATTTTGACCTGGTTTTTGAATTCAGAAGACCTATGTTGATTTATTTAGTCAATTGCCAGTGTGCGAGTTGCACGTTTTACGAGACAAAAAGGCTACTTTCCAATCCGGACATGATCTTGGAAATCCGAGTTGACCGTTGCGATCGTCTCGTCGAACTGAGCGAGATTCATATTCAGCACTTTTCGATCTGACGGTCGGATCTTCCAGAAACCGATGAAGAAGCAAGTAAATAAACGCAATCATTGTAACACAGTGCCTGTGCACAGTGTCGCTTAAGTGGCCACTGTGGATGAACAGTAAACCTCAATTTCGGGACTACGGCGGTTGCAACGCTGACTAATTCACTGTTCGGAATCCGAATATAGTGATCCAGGTAGTCATCTCGAACGGCTTCGATGTTCTGAACGCAATGGCGCAGTCGAAAATTCTGTTTGACGACTCTGGGATCTCGAAAAGCGCGAAAACTGTATTTTGACACAGTATTTATGGACCGAGATTTTATCCGGGCAGTTTTTCGAAAATTAGAAATCGCTACCTGATGGGTCTCGTCGAGCCGGACGTCATGGCGTAGTCCATTTTCCGTTTCGACGACCGGATCACCTCGAAAAGCGTGAAACGCATCGAAAAATGCAGTTTTTACACAGAACACCCAAATTTTTATGTGTCGTTCCGCGTGCCACTGGTTTGAGTGGGACTTAAGTGTAAACGTGAGTGTGCTGTGAAGGACTTAACCGTAAACACCAAGGGTGGAGGGGCTAACTTGCGATTTTGCTACGTGTATATGTATAAACCTATAGCTAGGGTTAGGGTTCCTCAAACCCTAAACCTCGTAGCCACCCTCCAGCCGCAGTCACCCAACAACCCTCCCCTCTGCCGCACACCTCACGGAGCCCCGCACCGGCCGCCGCCGTCCCGTCACCGGAGAAGATCAAGAACTCCTCTTGATCTCGGGTTCTTGTTGAGGAAGAAGGCTCGAGAGGGCCCTGGTGATCGAGACCTGGTCCTGTGGAGCTCCCCGTGGTTCAGCAACCGAGCCGTGGTGGTCTCGGCCCCTGCCGCCACCGTGCGCCGCCGCGGGAGTGGGCGCCTCCTTGCTAAGCTCCGGCGAGGTAAGAAGTTGAAACCGTTTATTTTTGTTTGGCACTTGGACCCTTGTAGACTCTTCCTGACACTAAGAGGATCATCCTCATGCCGTCCCAGCCGTCGCCGTCCACCCGGTTGCCGGCGGGAGCGAGGTATTGCCGGAATACCAAGCTTTTTGCCGAGCTTCATCACGGGCTTCATCCGGCCGTTGAACCACAGATCAAAGCCGTTGATCTCGTTCTCCTCATCTACTGCAAGCTCTCCACAAAGTCTGAGGGTGATCGGACGTAGATCGAGCCCGCGCGGAGAAGCCCTAGAACCCGATTTCTTCAAGCTCGGCCGACCTCGGCCGTCCGACGCCGCCGCGGCCTCCCGACGCCGGCCACCGCTGCACCAAGCTTCGTGGCGCGGAAACGAAGCCTCTGGTCCAACTTGCTCCGGCCCGGAACCGCCGCGCCGGATTCCGCTATTAACGGCTTTTGGATCTCCCCCGAGCTTCGCCGGCGCCGCCTTGCCGACGCCCCCGGACGTCGGGGAACCGCCCAGGTGAGCTTCCTTGGTCCATAGGAGCCTCCCCATCACCTTGCATGGGGTTTGTGACGTCGGGTTTTTATCCTCTGCAGCTGCACCCGAGACTGCACTCGAGCCCACCTCCGGCCATCTCCGGCGCTCCGGACACCGGCCAAAACCACGGGTAAGATGTAAACATGATTTATAAGCACTCCATGATTTTTGTTTGAGCCAGGATAGCCCCTGTAGTTCGGTTTCCTTTGTTGCACCCGAACTTGTGATCTTGGGCTTAACTCCGGCCGCCGCCGCCTCCGGCCGCCGGGGCTCGACCCAACATGGATTAGTCCTCACCTGGGACCCCTAACTAGCTGCTGCTCACCTTGGTTGCTGACAGGGTAAGGTCTGCCTTGGAGTTACACCAGACCGAGCTCATGGCATCTTTGCGGGTTGCTCCGGCCGACTGTTCCGGCCACTCCTGGGTGCACCTGAGGTGAGCCCTCAACTCTACTTACCTTCCTATACATGATGCTCTAGCTAGCTCCCTAATTGATCAAGTGAAGGTTAAAGTTTGAACATAGTTACATTGTGAACCCTTGTGTTTTTGGGCCAACTTGTAAATGGGCCTGGTCTCGGCCCAATTATTGTGAGCACGGCCTCCGTCTCGTCATAGCAAACGCGCTGAAAGTTACGGCGCAGCTTTTGGACTCCCGGATTTTGAGAACGAGTCGAAACATCGGATTAATGCAATAACTCTAGGCAAATTAAATTACATTTTGGACTAAAATGCGATTCGGACTTGCTGGCTGTCCTTAGACAGCGTTTACACGCCTACTAGGCATCTTGTTAGAGTTCAGTAGGTCCTCATTGATCGAGAGTTAGATTCTGTGCGGTAAATCGGCAATATTGCCCCGTATAAACACTCCGTTACTGTCGTGTCGTCGGGACGGGTATATGTGAGTCTAGTTCTGACTACAGTCTCTGTTCAGGGCCCAGCAGTTCAGCACCAGCCTCCCGGTAATCTAGCGGGAGTTCGGGATCGGCCTTCATTCAGGTGGGTTGTTTTTACTTTATTCCTAGCCTCTAAATTCTATCTTATTGGACGGGGTCTATTCTAAGTGTACTGGGGTTACATAATGACGGGTGATAGCTTATGCATGTTAGTGGGTTCGCTATAATGACTAGCGTCGATTGCCGACGGTGTTCTTCTTTTTCATCCCATATATGTCAGCGGGCCACCCTCGAGTGCGCGCAGTATTACCTTGTTTTCGATTATGCACTTTACCTCATTTACCTCATTACTCTTACTATTCTTATTGTGATACTGACATGATGGTGGTTACGGTTACTTGGCTCGAGGTTGCCACACGCGCACCCGCGGTTTGGCCACCGCAGAGGGTGCGCTTTTCCGGAAAAGAGGTCGTAGAACCCGTGTATACCCACGAGGTGACGTAGTGGGGGCCCCTTATTAGCTGTGGGGTTGAGGCGCCTAGGTGCGAGCGGAGCGACCCGCCGGTTTAGTTGTCCGGCGCGGTCGCGGTGTTGCAGGTACGGTATGGGGCCGTCGGTAGTGGACCGACGCGGCCGGGTATTACAGGATGCAGGTGTACAGGTTGCCTTTCCTCCTTGGGAGGATGGCTGCTCCAGCTGTCTTCACGGTTTGTTTTACTATATCCTCCTGCCTTACTTTTTCTGCGTCACTGACATCCCACTTCGTGACAGGGTCCAGACGGGGAGAGAGGTAGGCGGTGGTGAGGACGGGACAGGAGCAGCTGGGTCGCTGGGGACCCTGGACTGTATTTATTCTTTTATTCTCGCTTTTCATTACTCTGTAGTTATGTGAGTGGTTCGCGATACCCTCGTGGGGTCGGCATGGATGTCGGTACGGGCTACATTTAGTGCCCTTTGTGCAATATTTTTCCCTTTTATTTCTATCGGCCATTTAAAAACCAAAAAGGCAGAAGCCAAAGAAAGGATTGCGAAAACCGTCTTTAAAAACTTGGTGTCGGGTGGGCACCGCTTTCAAACCTTGTGGATTCATGCTGATTTTGACAACTAGCTTTCAAAACGTAAGCGCCGGGTAGGCGCCCTTTCAAATTTGTGGATTTATCCTTTCCAAAACGATCGGCCATGTGATCTTCTTTTATCAGTTTAGAATGCTGGTTGGTTATGTACGATTGTTGTGATTGATTGGTTGCGCACGTTAGAACATGTACCGAACGCTACGCCGTGCATGTACAGGGGAGACTCTGCCCGTTTGCAGAGTGACCGTGTATGTGTGGCGGGTCTGGGCACGTGCCGGGGAAGAGGGGTTTCTTCTTTTAAAAAAAAAAAAAAAAAAATTACACATCAAATATTCAACTTTTACGAATCGTTTCCGCTAAAACAAAACCCCCGGGGCGTGACAGATTAAAATGGTATCAGAGAGTTCTTTCAATCACAACAGTTAGTGCCGACATCCGTGGACAACCCTCACATGCCTACATACGAATGAAATGGGTAGGGCATAGGACTGTAGAACGTGAGTGACCGAGGGGGGGGGAAAATGTTGAGTCCTTTCTCTCACTTTATGGTTGTTGTTAGTAGGGTAGTCTAAAGTTGACTCTTGTGACGTGTGACAGACATGGCCCGTACTAGATCATCGGCCGGGGACGCAGAGTCAGTGTCCGACATCCACGGAGATACCACACCTAGCTACGAATGAATGAATTGAATAAGGCATAGAAGCGTAGAACGCGAGTGATCGGGGGAGTGGGGGAAAAGTATATGTCCCGTTTTCTAGATAGTTGGTTAAGTGCTATACTAGCGGAGTCTAGAACTGACTTGTGGGGTGTGTGAGTACGGGTTAAGTTTTGTTCCTCGTTTTAGCTCGGCTGTCGCGTTTATGTAGTCGTGTTGCTTGGGCTCGTGTAGTAGTGTTGTTGTGGGGGTCTTGGGATTTCCCCCTGGGGTTGAGAAAAGAGACCACCGGGACTAGCAAATCTTGTTCGTTTGGGCTTGATTCTTCCTTTTGTTGAGCGGACCTAGAGCTTAAATACTCCTAGTGGGGAATGTGATCGTTGGTCTGGGGGTACGCAGCTCGGCTCAGTGTACGGTGCTTGGAAGGGCAATGGATTGGGACCGAGCGGTAGAGGTTAATCAGAGTGTCGCACCCCCTTGGGTGCCAAGACGGAAGTAGGACCGTGCTCCCTGGGTGTTGTCGCCAGCTCCCCATGACCAAGGCATAGTCTTGAGGTTTTGGGTTGCGAGTTTGTGATTGTGAAGCAGTACAGATCACGAGGGGCGCAAGACCAGTGGGAAGCGCAAGTCGGACATGTTTGGCCACTTTTCCCATGTATTGGATTCCTGGCGTATTTAAGTTTCGGGGATGAAACTTCTTTTGAGGTGTGAGTGATGTAGCGCTCGAGAAATTCTAGTGTGCTTGCGGGCGAGGAAGCAGATCTAACCTTAGCAATTTGCATGCCGGCGCGTGAACTGCACAATTTCCGCCTTTCCGATCCGATACCTGGGTATTTGGTTAGGAACGAGCCCTAGGGTGACTTGCGTTCACGAGAGAGCGCAGGGTATTGGCATAGTGGTTTGGAGCCCAGGTGTGTTTCACACAGTTGAGCCTCGTTGTTCCGGTTATTAGTCGTACGCACTCTTTTTTTTTTTGGGATCGTTGTTAGTGCAGGGTTAGCCGCGGCCAGGGTTTCGGCTGTGGGCTTGATGTTTCAATGGAGCCAGAGTGCTCGGATCAGTTACGGTGGTTAAGGGTTAAATCACTGTTCTCTTCGTAATTGTCCAGCTGATGGCACAGCAGTAGATGACTGCTATTGTTGCACTAGCCTCACAGTTTGCTTAGAGGTTGAACAAGTTGCTGACCCTTCGGTGTCCCCGTGTCTTAATTCGTTGGCCTATGGGCCCGATGGTAACCCTGTTTTGGGACGGATGCAAATTGACCCCACCTTTTGCACAGGTTTTGTGAATCGACGTGGACTCGCCTAAGTGTTAGTCATGGTGATGTTTGTGACCACGAGGCGGTAGTAATCCTCGACAAAGGTTATGTTTTGGCACTGAGATTGTGTTGGGAAGTATGTGATATACCTTCCGGTAGGAGTTGCGTCCCCAACTTGTTGTTGGCGACAACCCTTTGGTATTCCGCTGTTCTTTTGGTAAGCACGTTGGCTGCAGGCAACAGACGGTCGAAAGAACTGAAGAAATACTCTGCCCTATAATGAGGAGTACCAGATTGGGTCTAAATTTGTAGCCTTAGAGTTGTAGACACCTTGCGACTGACTTGTAGCCCTCGATTAAACTTTTTGAGCATTTTCATAGAGTATGACTTCAGGCTGTAAGCTCCGGGAATGAAACTTTTTTTAAGTTGTAAGTTTCGGGGACGAAACTTCTTTTAAGTTGTAAGTGATGTAATAACTCAAAATATTTTATTTTAATAAATAGTCTAAAAGTGAATTTTGACCTGGTTTTTGAATTCAGAAGACCTATGTTGATTTATTTAGTCAATTGCCAGTGTGCGAGTTGCACGTTTTACGAGACAAAAAGGCTACTTTCCAATCCGGACATGATCTTGGAAATCCGAGTTGACCGTTGCGATCGTCTCGTCGAACTGAGCGAGATTCATATTCAGCACTTTTCGATCTGACGGTCGGATCTTCCAGAAACCGATGAAGAAGCAAGTAAATAAACGCAATCATTGTAACACAGTGCCTGTGCACAGTGTCGCTTAAGTGGCCACTGTGGATGAACAGTAAACCTCAATTTCGGGACTACGGCGGTTGCAACGCTGACTAATTCACTGTTCGGAATCCGAATATAGTGATCCAGGTAGTCATCTCGAACGGCTTCGATGTTCTGAACGCAATGGCGCAGTCGAAAATTCTGTTTGACGACTCTGGGATCTCGAAAAGCGCGAAAACTGTATTTTGACACAGTATTTATGGACCGAGATTTTATCCGGGCAGTTTTTCGAAAATTAGAAATCGCTACCTGATGGGTCTCGTCGAGCCGGACGTCATGGCGTAGTCCATTTTCCGTTTCGACGACCGGATCACCTCGAAAAGCGTGAAACGCATCGAAAAATGCAGTTTTTACACAGAACACCCAAATTTTTATGTGTCGTTCCGCGTGCCACTGGTTTGAGTGGGACTTAAGTGTAAACGTGAGTGTGCTGTGAAGGACTTAACCGTAAACACCAAGGGTGGAGGGGCTAACTTGCGATTTTGCTACGTGTATATGTATAAACCTATAGCTAGGGTTAGGGTTCCTCAAACCCTAAACCTCGTAGCCACCCTCCAGCCGCAGTCACCCAACAACCCTCCCCTCTGCCGCACACCTCACGGAGCCCCGCACCGGCCGCCGCCGCCCCGTCACCGGAGAAGATCAAGAACTCCTCTTGATCTCGGGTTCTTGTTGAGGAAGAAGGCTCGAGAGGGCCCTGGTGATCGAGACCTGGTCCTGTGGAGCTCCCCGTGGTTCAGCAACCGAGCCGTGGTGGTCTCGGCCCCTGCCGCCACCGTGCGCCGCCGCGGGAGTGGGCGCCTCCTTGCTAAGCTCCGGCGAGGTAAGAAGTTGAAACCGTTTATTTTTGTTTGGCACTTGGACCCTTGTAGACTCTTCCTGACACTAAGAGGATCATCCTCATGCCGTCCCAGCCGTCGCCGTCCACCCGGTTGCCGGCGGGAGCGAGGTATTGCCGGAATACCAAGCTTTTTGCCGAGCTTCATCACGGGCTTCATCCGGCCGTTGAACCACAGATCAAAGCCGTTGATCTCGTTCTCCTCATCTACTGCAAGCTCTCCACAAAGTCTGAGGGTGATCGGACGTAGATCGAGCCCGCGCGGAGAAGCCCTAGAACCCGATTTCTTCAAGCTCGGCCGACCTCGGCCGTCCGACGCCGCCGCGGCCTCCCGACGCCGGCCACCGCTGCACCAAGCTTCGTGGCGCGGAAACGAAGCCTCTGGTCCAACTTGCTCCGGCCCGGAACCGCCGCGCCGGATTCCGCCATTAACGGCTTTTGGATCTCCCCCGAGCTTCGCCGGCGCCGCCTTGCCGACGCCCCCGGACGTCGGGGAACCGCCCAGGTGAGCTTCCTTGGTCCATAGGAGCCTCCCCATCACCTTGCATGGGGTTTGTGACGTCGGGTTTTTATCCTCTGCAGCTGCACCCGAGACTGCACTCGAGCCCACCTCCGGCCATCTCCGGCGCTCCGGACACCGGCCAAAACCACGGGTAAGATGTAAACATGATTTATAAGCACTCCATGATTTTTGTTTGAGCCAGGATAGCCCCTGTAGTTCGGTTTCCTTTGTTGCACCCGAACTTGTGATCTTGGGCTTAACTCCGGCCGCCGCCGCCTCCGGCCGCCGGGGCTCGACCCAACATGGATTAGTCCTCACCTGGGACCCCTAACTAGCTGCTGCTCACCTTGGTTGCTGACAGGGTAAGGTCTGCCTTGGAGTTACACCAGACCGAGCTCATGGCATCTTTGCGGGTTGCTCCGGCCGACTGTTCCGGCCACTCCTGGGTGCACCTGAGGTGAGCCCTCAACTCTACTTACCTTCCTATACATGATGCTCTAGCTAGCTCCCTAATTGATCAAGTGAAGGTTAAAGTTTGAACATAGTTACATTGTGAACCCTTGTGTTTTTGGGCCAACTTGTAAATGGGCCTGGTCTCGGCCCAATTATTGTGAGCACGGCCTCCGTCTCGTCATAGCAAACGCGCTGAAAGTTACGGCGCAGCTTTTGGACTCCCGGATTTTGAGAACGAGTCGAAACATCGGATTAATGCAATAACTCTAGGCAAATTAAATTACATTTTGGACTAAAATGCGATTCGGACTTGCTGGCTGTCCTTAGACAGCGTTTACACGCCTACTAGGCATCTTGTTAGAGTTCAGTAGGTCCTCATTGATCGAGAGTTAGATTTTGTGCGGTAAATCGGCAATATTGCCCCGTATAAACACTCCGTTACTGTCGTGTCGTCGGGACGGGTATATGTGAGTCTAGTTCTGACTACAGTCTCTGTTCAGGGCCCAGCAGTTCAGCACCAGCCTCCCGGTAATCTAGCGGGAGTTCGGGATCGGCCTTCATTCAGGTGGGTTGTTTTTACTTTATTCCTAGCCTCTAAATTCTATCTTATTGGACGGGGTCTATTCTAAGTGTACTGGGGTTACATAATGACGGGTGATAGCTTATGCATGTTAGTGGGTTCGCTATAATGACTAGCGTCGATTGCCGACGGTGTTCTTCTTTTTCATCCCATATATGTCAGCGGGCCACCCTCGAGTGCGCGCAGTATTACCTTGTTTTCGATTATGCACTTTACCTCATTTACCTCATTACTCTTACTATTCTTATTGTGATACTGACATGATGGTGGTTACGGTTACTTGGCTCGAGGTTGCCACACGCGCACCCGCGGTTTGGCCACCGCAGAGGGTGCGCTTTTCCGGAAAAGAGGTCGTAGAACCCGTGTATACCCACGAGGTGACGTAGTGGGGGCCCCTTATTAGCTGTGGGGTTGAGGCGCCTAGGTGCGAGCGGAGCGACCCGCCGGTTTAGTTGTCCGGCGCGGTCGCGGTGTTGCAGGTACGGTATGGGGCCGTCGGTAGTGGACCGACGCGGCCGGGTATTACAGGATGCAGGTGTACAGGTTGCCTTTCCTCCTTGGGAGGATGGCTGCTCCAGCTGTCTTCACGGTTTGTTTTACTATATCCTCCTGCCTTACTTTTTCTGCGTCACTGACATCCCACTTCGTGACAGGGTCCAGACGGGGAGAGAGGTAGGCGGTGGTGAGGACGGGACAGGAGCAGCTGGGTCGCTGGGGACCCTGGACTGTATTTATTCTTTTATTCTCGCTTTTCATTACTCTGTAGTTATGTGAGTGGTTCGCGATACCCTCGTGGGGTCGGCATGGATGTCGGTACGGGCTACATTTAGTGCCCTTTGTGCAATATTTTTCCCTTTTATTTCTATCGGCCATTTAAAAACCAAAAAGGCAGAAGCCAAAGAAAGGATTGCGAAAACCGTCTTTAAAAACTTGGTGTCGGGTGGGCACCGCTTTCAAACCTTGTGGATTCATGCTGATTTTGACAACTAGCTTTCAAAACGTAAGCGCCGGGTAGGCGCCCTTTCAAATTTGTGGATTTATCCTTTCCAAAACGATCGGCCATGTGATCTTCTTTTATCAGTTTAGAATGCTGGTTGGTTATGTACGATTGTTGTGATTGATTGGTTGCGCACGTTAGAACATGTACCGAACGCTACGCCGTGCATGTACAGGGGAGACTCTGCCCGTTTGCAGAGTGACCGTGTATGTGTGGCGGGTCTGGGGACGTGCCGGGGAAGAGGGGTTTCTTCTTTTTAAAAAAAAAAAAAAAATTTACACATCAAATATTCAACTTTTACGAATCGTTTCCGCTAAAACAAAACCCCCGGGGCGTGACAGCAGACCGTCGGGTCTGGCGGTGGTACCCACTGAGAACTCCCTTTTTGGTGTAGTTCTCACACCCTTTTGGGGTTTTTCCCCTCCTTTTTCCTTCCTCCCCTTTCTTTTGCAGAGTCTTAGCGGGTGTTGCTGATTCTGCGATTGTTGATCGAGGCAAGGGAGTCGCGAGCTAGATCCCTACCCGTCGTTGGAGAGTAGCGGTACCCCTTCTGAGGAGATCGTCTGTAGATTAGCTATTTTACTTTCCTCTTTTGAGAGACTGATTGTAGTGAATCGGAATTTGGAATATAAATAGATGGAAATAAAAACATTATGAAATACTATTATTTATTGAGGTGAAGAATGACCTAGAAATGAATTGGGCCCAAATCGGGATTAAAATAAGATATCTAGAATCTTATGTGAGAAAGTGGGCCCAGATTGTAAGTGGAAAATTCACAGTCTCGAAAAGTTTCGAGAAAATTACGGGAGCTCCGTAAATGTGTTTTAAGGCCACAGTAAAAGTTTCGCGTTGATCGGACACCCGGATTGAGAGAATTGGCTCCGCCAGCGAATTCAAATTTAGTGGGACTTTGGCAAATCAAAAAGGGTCCCGGAATTCCCAGCGTAGGGTTTGCTGGTTGTTCGGCAGCTTCCGGTGGCCTTGGCCGTGATTGAACGCGTGTCGGGCCCAATAAATGGAATTGTAGTGCAATTTGGGCACAAGTGTTGGAAATCGGGCTTAAAAAGAGATCGCGTGGGTCATTGGAGGACCCGTCGAGTGTCCAGCGGTGGTTTCGCGCGTCGTAGATGTCAAATTCGGACCCCGGGTGAAGTTTGAATTGAATATTTCCTCTCTGGGCGCCTCCGAGGAATTTTAGAGTTGGAATTTCACAAATCGGGCTTCAGAATTGGACCTGGTGCGGAAAACCGGATCAGTGGGCTATCCGGGGGCATTCGACAAATGTTTGGACGAGAATTTGGAGAAACGGATATCGTTTTTGGACTCAGCACGCGAAATCGCTAAGAATGGACTATTTATTTGCGGGATTTGGAGCCCGGCAGGCGTGCACGTTGTTCGAGACAACGCGGCACGCAAACCGAGGCATTGGCGCGGCACGAGTCCCGAGGCAGGACGGCACGAGGCTCGAGGACGCGCAGCAGGCGCGTCAGGTGCGCAGGGAGGCGCGCCTCCTGCGCGGGCCACGTGGGGGCCGCCAGGTGGCGGACCACTGTTGGCGCCCGCGCGGGCGCGGGGGCGCACGCCCGTGTCACGGGCGCGTGTCCCGCGCCTGTGGGCGGCACGGTGTCACGCGCCCGTGTGGCGCGTGAGCTGCGCGCCCGCGTGGCGTGCGGGGGCACGGCCACGTGGCTCCGCGTGTGGGCGCTTGGACCTGGTGCACGGCTTTTGTGCTGTGGACCGAGAGATGGTGGCTCCTCATTGGCCGGTGCACCGTGCACCGGTGCACCGTGGACCCCCCTCTCTCCCTTTCTCTTCTTCTTCTCCTTCTTCCTCCCCGCAAGCCACCTCCTTTCCTTCTTTTGTTTTCTTCTCCAACCGAGCGAGAGGGAGAGTGAGGGAGGAGGTTGTGGGAGATGGCGTTTCGCGTCGCGTGCCTCGTGGAGCGCGCGAGGCTTCCGATGGGGGCGTTACGGCGGCGACGGTGCGGTCGGGTAAGTCCCCTGCTTTGCTTTTACTGTATTTTTGCACAGTTTGGGGCGTGTTGTTGACCTTGGTTTAACCCCTAACTCTCACCTGTGTTAGGGACCATATCTTGCTGCACCATTTTGCGTGCGGACCCCGATGGTGTGCACCGTTTTGCGTGCGGTCTCCGTTTTGCGCGCGGGTTCTGGCACCGTGCTCCGTTTTGCGCGCGGGTGCAAAAAATATGCGCAGTTTTGGGCGCAAACCCGGAAAATATACACCGTTTTACGTACAACATTGGAAAAGGGACTTGCACCGTTTTGCGTGCCAGTGCGAGGTATGTGCTCCGTTTTGCGCGCAGATTGGACTAACGGGCGCCGTTTCGCGTGTAGGTTCTAACAATGCATCTCGTTTTGCGTGCAGGGCTGGATGAAGGTGCACCGTTTTGCGTGCAACCCTACAGTGGAGCGTGCACCATTTTGCGTGCCAATACGGGGTACGTGCTCCGTTTTGGGTGCGGTTTGGACCGGTGCGCGCCGTTTTGCGTGTAGAATCTAATGGTTTGCATCGTTTTTCGTGCAGGCTAGGAAAATGATGTGCACCGTTTTGCGTGCAACCCTACAGTCAGACGTCCACCGTTTTGCGTGCAGATTTGAGGTACGTGCACCGTTTCGCGTGCAGGTCGTGTTGTCGCGCATGGTTTTGCGTGCAGGTTAAAGTGACGCGCACCATTCTATGTGTGGGTTATTAATTTAATAACGTGCACCGTTTTGCGCGCAGGTTTGGTGAACGTGCACCATTTTGCGTGCAAGCTTGAGGGAACAAGTGGAATCGCGCGGAGACCAATTGCAAGTGTCTACAAGCAATTGGGGACACTACAAGGTGGGGAATTCTGCCGAAATTGGGTGACCTCTCCCCTTGCTCCTTTGCTTTTCGATTCGAAGCATGATAGTAGCCTGTTAGAGGCGTTAGGTAATTATGATTATGATTGCCTGTGTAATTGGAATCGGATGAAAAAGTGCAACTGTTGGTTGCCAGAGATAGATGATAAATGTGCATGTGTAATAGGACACAGGTAAAAGTGCAACTGTTGGTTGCCAAAGATAAAGGATAGATTTACATGCCTAGAGGATAAATGTTATTTTTATGATGGACGTGAAAATAATTGCATGCATGAAAAAGGATTAGCTATTATGATTGTGATCCTGTTAGGGTATGACCCTAGGAATCATGTGACATAAGGAAAGGAAACATGTTGGTAGCAAGACTAGGAGAAAACCTAGTTTCAGGGTTCACTGAGTGACATCAAAACTTAGGAGATTATCCTAGGGTTGGACGAGTGGCATTGTCTTAGGTGATAACCTAAGGACACTGGATAGAGTGATCAACATAGAGTCAAGGAACTCTAGGATGAGTATAATATGGAACTTAGGTAAAGGGAACCTAAAGTGATCCAGAGGAGTTTAAACTCACAGACAGGGAATTAGAGTCAGAGTAACTCTAAGTTAAAAGTGAAATCGAAAATAGAGTTAAGTTAACTCTAGGATTCAGTAAGGAATCAGGAAAGCGGGATAAGACCCCAAGGTTAAAAAATAAAACAAATATAACCCTAGAAGGTGATAGGGTGTCCGGGCAAAGGGACAATAACTTTAACTTCAATTTGAGTTAAACAAAGGAAGTGAAATATGTAAAAGTCCAGGAGACTCTCTGGTTACCCGTATGGCAAGACCTAGGGTAAGGGATGAAAAACTGGTTAATAAGCAAGACAAGCAAATTGCTTAATATAAAGAGGCTTAAAGTTAAAAGCAAGCTAAAAGTGGCTAAAGAACATAAAGAGAATGCAAATGGCGCCTTCGAATTTGGGACTCGTCATGTGGAGCAGGACTCCCTGGGCAGTGACCCGTCGTACGAGATACTTTCGAAGGGCTAAAAGTGAAAGTAAAGAGCCAAACCCTCAAAGAAGAGAGGAAGAGTTTTGCCAGTGGCCAAATGGGAGCTGTAAGCTCGAATAAGAAAGGAAAGCAAGTGTTCAAAAGCAAAGAGCCTAAGAACTAAAGTAAAAAGAGAAAGAAAAGAAAATATAAAGAAATTCTACGGAGTGAAGCCAGCCCAGGTTGGAGGTACTGGCAGTAATCCCTCTCCCGGGCAGTGACCCGTTCGGGACGTTTCTTCCGTAGAAAGAAAATAAAAAGATAAAACGGGCGGACCTACGGTGAGGCCAGCCCAGGTTGGAGGTACGGGCAGTAATCCCTCTCCCGGGCAGTGACCCGTTCGGGACGCTTCAGCCGTAGGACGGGGTAACACTTACGGGTGTTATCGGCAACCTTAGAAATCTTATCTTATGGTAGCAGGACTACCGGGCTGGGGCCCGTTGGATAAGAAATTTCTGAGGGTTAACTTGAACTAAAGCACCAGAATCTAAAGAATAAAGAAAAATAGATTGGCCAAGGTGGCCGGGTTAGTTGGACCCTGTATACAGCGGCATAGTGGCCGAGTTGGTGCTTAGCAGCCTAGTGTGGCTAGACAGTGTATTGCTGGGTCGATGAGTATATACAGACAGTGATGTATTATTTTGCATAGCTGCATTTGATATTGAGGATTTTAGTTCCTAGCACTATTATTATTGCTTCCATTGGACCAAGTGGTGTAGGACACTTTTTCTCGGTGGTTGAACCCACTGGGAACTCTGTCAGGAGTTCTCACACCCCTTGGGTGCACCCCCCCCCCCCCACAGGTTCAGGTATGGATACAGCGATTGCGACGGTTCAGATGCAGACGGCGAGGCATACGTCAGGGGCAAGAGCCCAGCAGCATAGAGACCTAGAGGGTCTAGCAGAGGTACCTTTCTTTTATGTTTCGAGTGAACCATGTATTGTGAGGAATTTATGTAAAGGAATTGTAATAAATTTATTTGCAAGTTCAGAAATGTAAAATGTAATAAAGTTCATTATGGTTCATTCTTATCATGCTTTCATTTCCGCTTTAACTGTTTGTTATTGAATGAAAGTTTTAAATTAGTAGTGATCTTACTCTGATATTATATCTCATCATACACATTGTTTTGATTCGAGATGGATGTTACCGTTCCTTTCGGGTAGCGAGAGGTCGTGCCCGATTGGCGGGTCTGTTGGCGTGCCCGAACCGTACAAATAGGCGGTCTCAGGTCGTGACAGATAAGAGTGGTATCAGAGCCTAGGAACAGTCCTAGGTTGTTAGCAACCTTAGGGAGACCCTAGGGATTAGCACGAGAGAGTGCGTGAATTACTGGGCGAAAGTAGTTGATTGGTTATTGTTGTTCCCACAAAGGATGTTGGGACTGATCGAGGGCGACGAGCTTTCATTTTTCGGATATTACGTTGGCGGCCGACAACGTAATGTTGGAAATGAAATGGAGTACCCTCCTATACTTTCGCATGATTGAGTCGACGAGCCTTTTGTCGGTATACGGACTGCGCGTTGCTCGAATGGCTAAGTTTGGGCTAGTTGTTTCGTTGTGGTGTGCATATTGGCAATGACACCACATAAGGTGACGCACCTATTTTGACTCGAGTCACGAGAGGGCTCGGGGTCAAACGACGTACACGAGCTCCGATAGCAGGTGACCGCACTTGTTGATGTGGTCCAGCAACAGACCGATGCTTCTTGCCGATAAGCGGAGGCTTCCCGCCGGCAGGAAAGCGGATTACGATGCCTAGATAGGCAATTGACTTTATCCCAAAAAAATGGGAGATAGATCAAGCTAAGAGGCAACAGCAGAGAGTGTTGCAGGTGGCCGCTGAACCTTTGTCGGCGCACCCTGCACCTTCTGTGAAAGATGCCGTAAGCTTGCGTCAGCTGGTTTGCTGGCAAAATGTAGTTGATGAGGTCCAGTGAGAGACCGACTCATGAAACGCTGGTGATCGCTTTGTTGCGAGAGCCAAGTTGCGGTGTCCTAAAGGTTAGGGCAAGAAAGAATTACGGGCCCAGTGGCGAAAGTTCGCCCTGATGACGGTAGTAACTATGTGGCATGTCTTCATGGCTGAGTGCCGCATGGTGGGGCTGGTAAGACCCAGGATAGGTTTCGAGATTCGAAAACCTCGCAAGTGAGCGGGAGTTTTATGGCGCCGGTCTGAGGGATCGGCATAATGGCAAGGGTTGCCACCACAGGGTTGGCGAGTCAATCACCAGAGTTGGTGAAATAGTTAGTGTGGTGCCTCGACCTAGTTGGGAGAGTTGCATGAGAGCCGTGGTGTGTTTAAGCAAATCGCTTAGCATTGGATTTTCGCGAGCTAGCGTTGAGGGCGTAGGACGCCCAACTGGTTGAGTGCTCATGGAGCCCAGGTATTGTTTAGCCAGAGAGAACTGATTAGGTGGCGTGTTAGCCTTTGCCTAGCGCGGCCAGAGTTGATAGAGAGTTTGGGTCGTGGATTGACGACTAGTTAGTTGATCTTGCTCAGTGAGCATAGCGGTCGCGTGGCGACGATTAGCGGGTTCGCTTGGGGACGATCCGTGCCTGGACCATGTTTGTGGACTGTGGGCCTGTAGCCCAGTGGGCAGGCGCAGTCGGCTGTGAGAGACAGCGGCCCGAGACCTGATGGCGGGGCATAATAGAGATTTGGTCAGGGCGGTAGTCCGAGCGATGACCCGGGAACGTGGAATGCCACGTATAAGCATTGAGGCTATTAGTACACTGAGAGTGTGATATGACCAGGCCATAGAGCTAGTGGTGATTGAGGTACTGTAGCTCCTGGTGGGAGTGTTGGTGTAGTAATCCTGATTGAGGATCTACCCGTATGACGTTTGGATCTGTGGGCTAGCGAGAGCCGTTGCACAGTGTTGGATTAGTTTTGGGCTATAGGCCCTATTGGACCGTGGTCTGTGGACCTATTAGTAGTCCGAGATATCGGGTTAGCTGATAACCCGTGGACTTAGAGCGCTAGTAGCGTGTCAGATAGTTGAGGACTTGAGGATTGGCCTTTGCACTCCACATTAGGCAGCGGAGTAACCGGAAATTGCGGTAATTATAATTGGTTGCAGATGCAACCTCCTTGTGAAAGATAAAATGATCGCGGAATTAAAGTGAAGATTTCGCAAGATGAGACTTCGCCCTTTGCGGCAATTGAGAGAGCAAGTGCTCAAATGTGTCTCACACCTACTTGGTGAAAGTGGTCAGACACCAGGTCTGAGTTTGTCCCTAAGTTGAGATAGGGATTCATGGATGAGCTGCTCGTGTAATTGTGGGCGAGCAGGCAATGTGATTCCGGTCACAAGGTTCAGTGGGCCCCGTAGGGAGGGCAAGATTTCCCCCTCTTGGTCAAGTAGGAGTCGAGATGTGACTCAAGTTTCGAGGACGAAACTTATTTTAAGGGGGGTAGAATGTAGTGAACCGGAATTTGGAATATAAATAGATGGAAATAAAAATAGTATGAAATACTATTATTTATTGAGGTGAAGAATGACCTAGAAATGAATTGGGCCCAAATCGGGATTAAAATAAGATATCTAGAATCTTATGTGAGAAAGTGGGCCCAGATTGTAAGTAGAAAATTCACAGTCTCGAAAAGTTCCGAGAAAATTACGGGAGCTCCGTAAATGTGTTTTAAGGCCACAGTAAAAGTTTCGCGTTGATCGGACACCCGGATTGAGAGAACGGGCTACGCCAGCGAATTCAAATTCAGTGGGACTTTGGCAAATCAAAAAGGGTCCCGGAATTCCCAGCGTAGGGTTTGCTGGTTGTTCGGCAGCTTCCGGTGGCCTTGGCCATGATTGAACGCGTGTCGGGCCCAATAAATGGAATTGTAGTGCAATTTGGGCACAAGTGTTGGAAACCGGGCTTAAAAAGAGATCGCGTGGGTCATTGGAGGACCCGTCGAGTGTCCAGCGGTGGTTTCGCGCGTCGTAGATGTCAAATTCGGACCCCGGGCGAAGTTTGAATTGAATATTTCCTCTCTGGGCGCCTTCGGGGAATTTTAGAGTTGGAATTTGACAAATCGGGCTTCAGAATTGGACCTGGTGTGGAAAACTGGATCAGTGGGCTATCCGGGGGCATTCGACAAATGTTTGGACGAGAATTTGGAGAAACGGATATCGTTTTTGGACTCAGCGCGCGAAATCGCTAAGAATGGACTATTTATTTGTGGGATTTGGAGCCCGGCAGGCGTGCACGTTGTTCGAGACAACGCGGCACGCAAACCGAGGCATTGGCGCGGCACGAGTACCGAGACAGGACGGCACGAGGCTCGAGGACGCGCACCAGGCGCGTCAGGTGCGCAGGGAGGCGCGCCTCCTGCGCGGGCCACGTGGGGGCCGCCAGGTGGCGGACCCCTGTTGGCGCCCGCGCGGGCGCGGGGGCGCACGCCCGTGTCACGGGCGCGTGTCCCGCGCCTGTGGGCGGCACGGTGTCACGCGCCCGTGTGGCGCGTGAGCTGCGCGCCCGCGTGGCGTGCGGGGGCACGGCCACGTGGCGTGCGGGGGCACGGCCACGTGGCTCCGCGTGTGGGCGCTTGGACCTGGTGCACGGCTTTTGTGTTGTGGACCGAGAGATGGTGGCTCCTCATTGGCCGGTGCACCGTGGACCGGTGCACCGTGGACCCCCCTCTCTCCCTTTCTCTTCTTCTTCTCCTTCTTCCTCCCCGCAAGCCACCTCCTTTCCTTCTTTTGTTTTCTTCTCCAACCGAGCGAGAGGGAGAGTGAGGGAGGAGGTTGTGGGAGATGGCGTTTCGCGTCGCGTGCCTCGTGGAGCGCGCGAGGCTTCCGATGGGGGCGTTACGGCGGCGACGGCGCGGTCGGGTAAGTCCCGCGCTTTGCTTTTACTGTATTTTTGCACAGTTTGGGGCGTGTTGTTGACCTTGGTTTAACCCCTAACTCTCACCTGTGTTAGGGACCATATCTTGCTGCACCATTTTGCGTGCGGACCCCGATGGTGTGCACCGTTTTACGTGCGGTCTCCGTTTTGCGCGCGGGTTCTGGCACCGTGCTCCGTTTTGCGCGCGGGTGCAGAAAATATGCACAGTTTTGGGCGCAAACCCGAAAAATATACACCGTTTTACGTGCAACGTTGGAAATGGGACTTGCACCGTTTTGCGTGCTAGTGCGAGGTATGTGCTCCGTTTTGCGCGCAGGTTGGACTAACGGGCACCGTTTCGTGTGTAGGTTCTAACAATGCATCTCATTTTGCGTGCAGGGCTGGATGAAGGTGCACCGTTTTGCGTGCAACCCTACAGTGGAGCGTGCACCGTTTTGCGTGCCAATACGGGGTACGTGCTCTGTTTTGCGTGCGGTTTTGACCGGTGCGCGCCATTTTGCGTGTAGAATCTAATGGTTTGCATCATTTTTCGTGCAGGCTAGGAAAATGATGTGCACCGTTTTGCGTGCAACCCTACAGTCGGACGTGCACCTTTTTGCGTGCAGATTTGAGGTACGAGCACCGTTTCGCGTGCAGGTCGTGTTGTCGCGCATGGTTTTGCGTGCCGGTTAAAGTGACGCGCACCATTCTACGTGTGGGTTATTAATTTAATAACGTGCACTGTTTTGCGCGCAGGTTTGGTGAACGTGCACCATTTTGCGTGCAAGCTTGAGGGAACAAGTGGAATCGCGCGGAGACCAATTGCAAGTGTCTACAAGCAATTGGGGACACTACAAGGTGGGGAATTCTGCCGAAATTGGGTGACCTCTCCCCTTGCTCCTTTGCTTTTCGATTCGAAGCATGATAGTAGCCTGTTAGAGGCGTTAGGTAATTATGATTATGATTGCCTGTGTAAATTGAATCGGATGAAAAAGTGCAACTGTTGGTTGCCAGAGATAGATGATAAATGTGCATGTGTAATAGGACACGGGTAAAAGTGCAACTGTTGGTTGCCAAAGATAAAGGATAGATTTACATGCCTAGAGGATAAATGTTATTTTTATGATGGACGTGAAAATAATTGCATGCATGAAAAAGGATTAGCTATTATGATTGTGATCCTGTTAGGGTATGACCCTAGGAATCATGTGACATAAGGAAAGGAAACATGTTGGTAGCAAGACTAGGAGAAAACCTAGTTTCAGGGTTCACTGAGTGACATCAAAACTTAGGAGATTATCCTAGGGTTGGACGAGTGGCATTGTCTTAGGTGATAACCTAAGGACACTGGATAGAGTGATCAACATAGAGTCAAGGAACTCTAGGATGAGTATAATATGGAACTTAGGTAAAGGGAACCTAAAGTGATCCAGAGGAGTTTAAACTCACAGACAAGGAATTAGAGTCAGAGTAACTCTAAGTTAAAAGTGAAATCGAAAATAGAGTTAAGTTAACTCTAGGATTCAGTAAGGAATCAGGAAAGCGGGATAAGACCCCAAGGTTAAAGAATAAAACAAATATAACCCTAGAAGGTCATAGGGTGTCCGGGCAAAGGGACAATAACTTTAACTTCAATTTGAGTTAAACAAAGGAAGTGAAATATGTAAAAGTCCAGGAGACTCTCTGGTTACCCGTATGGCAAGACCTAGGGTAAGGGATGAAAAACTGGTTAATAAGCAAGGCAAGCAAATTGCTTAATATAAAGAGGCTTAAAGTTAAAAGCAAGCTAAAAGTGGCTAAAGAACATAAAGAGAATGCAAATGGCGCCTTCGAATTTGGGACTCGTCATGTGGAGCAGGACTCCCTGGGCAGTGACCCGTCGGACGAGATACTTTCGAAGGGCTAAAAGTGAAAGTAAAGAGCCAAACCCTCAAAGAAGAGAGGAAGAGTTTTGCCAGTGGCCAAATGGGAGCTGTAAGCTCGAATAAGAAAGGAAAGCAAGTGTTCAAAAGCAAAGAGCCTAAGAACTAAAGTAAAAAGAGAAAGAAAAGAAAATATAAAGAAATTCTACGGAGTGAAGCCAGCCCAGGTTGGAGGTACGGGCAGTAATCCCTCTCCCGGGCAGTGACCCGTTCGGGACGTTTCTTCCGTAGAAAGAAAATAAAAAGATAAAACGGGCGGACCTACGGTGAGGCCAGCCCAGGTTGGAGGTACGGGCAGTAATCCCTCTCCCGGGTAGTGACCCGTTCGGGACGCTTCAGCCGTAGGACGGGGTAACACTTACGGGTGTTATCGGCAACCTTGGAAATCTTATCTTATGGTAGCAGGACTACCGGGCTGGGGCCCGTTGGATAAGAAATTTCTGAGGGTTAACTTGAACTAAAGCACCAGAATCTAAAGAATAAAGAAAAATAGAGTGGCCAAGGTGGCCGGGTTAGTTGGACCCTGTATACAGCGGCATAGTGGCCGAGTTGGTGCTTAGCAGCCTAGTGTGGCTAGACAGTGTAGTGCTGGGTCGATGAGTATATACAGACAGTGATGTATTATTTTGCATAGCTGCATTTGATATTGAGGATTTTAGTTCCTAGCACTATTATTATTGCTTCCATTGGACCAAGTGGTGTAGGACACTTTTTCTCGGTGGTTGAACCCACTGGGAACTCTGTCAGGAGTTCTCACACCCCTTGGGTGTTACGGAATTTGAGTTGGTGTAGTTTCGTGAAAGTCTCAAGTCTTGAAGATTGAAGGTGAAGAAAGTTGGATCGTTTAACTCAATCTCAAGAAAGAAGAATTCAAAAGGATCAGGTATGTTTAACCTAAGATTTTGTGTGATCCGAATACTTCTTGTAGTGTAGAAACACTTGGAAGAATCTTTCATTGCATAAAAATCAAAAACTGGACTTGGGACATGTTCAGGATCCGGATCAGGTTGTTCGATCCGGATCCCG
Organism: Tillandsia leiboldiana; assembly: GCA_029204045.2. NCBI lineage: Eukaryota > Viridiplantae > Streptophyta > Magnoliopsida > Poales > Bromeliaceae > Tillandsia > Tillandsia leiboldiana. Next base: position 32,535 of record JAQNDB010001835.1, read on the forward strand.
AAGGTGGTTCGTTCATACATCAGTTCAATCCGGATCGTAGTCTCTTGATCCGGATCCCGAACGTTGAGTTTACCATCTTCCTTGAACGATCCGGATCAGGCTTCGCAATCCGGATCCCGAACGTTGATGTTTGGTGAACTGTATGAACGATCCGGATCAAGCACTTCGATCCGGATCCCGAACCTTCATTTTTCTGGAATTGGCTGAATCGTTATGACGATCCGGATCACAGCTAAGACGATCCGGATCGCCGTCCGTAAAATTTCCAGAAATGTTAGGTTTTTGATTCTTATCTCCTTCCTAGGGTTTCTAACCTATAAATAGACCCTATGATTCTTTTTCTAGGGTTAATCCACATAGTCTATAGCCGTCATTTTCATATATCATTTTATACGGCTCTAGATCCACATATAGAGAAGAAAGGAAATCATTAGAGAATACTCTATGTTTCTTCATCTATATTGATTAGTTTGATTCTAGGTTTTCATACTCACATCTTGAGTTGAATCAAACTAATGAATACTTAGATGGTATTTCCGATCTATCTTTGATCTAAGTATTCGGCGGATCATCACCACCCAAAACAACGATTTACCCCAAAAATCGGCGCGTGGATTCGCGTGTCCTTGTGGATTCAAGGTTCAACCGCTCTCGTGGATTCGGAGCGAGGCACGTTCGTGGATTCGAAGGGTGCTATTGGGTGAAGACCGTGGATTCGGTCGGACGTCGTGGATTCGACGTTGGACGCCGTGGATTCGGCGTTGGGCGCAGATCGTGGATTCGAGAAGCGTCGCGGAGCGAGCGGAGAAGATCCTCTAGGAGCGTATGGAAAAGGTTGAGTCGTAAGTGTGTACGGTAAATCACCTTGTACGTGTTTTAATTCTAGTGGATTTCTGCCGTGTTATCGGTCCCGTGGTTTTTTACTCCGGTGATGGAGTTTTCCACGTAAAAATCTTGCGTATTATTTTTATTTCCGCATTGGGTTTTTATCGCAACGATTTTTTGAGTGTTTATGCGTTTACACCTATTCACCCCCCTCTAGGTGTTTTTTCCCCTATTTAGATCCTTATTACATATAACCCAACAAGTGGTATCAGAGCGGGAATAGGGTTGTAAACAATGGTTGAAGGTGGAAACATCAACCGACCCCCGTTCTTCGATTGAACAAATTATGCGTACTGGAAAGTACGGATGAAAGCCTTTTTAATTTCCATCGACGAACGGGTGTGGCAATCGATTGAATTAGGATGGACTAATCCAACAGAATTTATTGGTGATGTTCACACCTTAAAACCTAGGTCGAAATGGACCAAGGAAGAGTTAGATTCATCTTCTTACAATGGCAAGGGAATTAATGCTATCTTTAATGCCTTATCTCAAACTGAATTCTCTCGCGTCTCGGCATGTGAGACTGCGAAAGAAGTCTGGGATGTTCTTCAGGTTACACATGAGGGAACTAACCTCGTGAAGATTCAGAAACTGCAAATGCTTACGAGCAAGTTTGACTCTATCTTAATGGCAGAAAATGAATCTTTCACGGACTACTATACACGATTGCAAGACATCGTAAACTCATGTGCTAATCTGGGAGAGAAGATTCCATAATTTAAGATTGTAAGAAAAATCTTAAGAACTCTTCCTGAACGATTTCGCCCAAAGGTTACTGCCATTGAAACTATTAAACACCCGGACGAAATACGTGAAGAAGAATTAGTTGGTTCATTGCAAACTTATGAAATGACATTTACTACTAACAATTCTTCTAGAAAGGCATCCATTTCTAAGTCTTCAGGTTATGCGTTGAAAACAACTAAGGAAGAAGACGCGGATACGTCCTCCTCAGACGATGACGAGAACCTTTCTATGGAGGAATTTGAGAAGCAGCTCGCTCTCTTGACAAGGAAGTTTCGCCGCAACTTTCGAAGGGGTAACTCAAGCAAATCTCCATCCTTCGGAAAGTCGAACAAAGGCAAGGGTACTTCAGGTTACAAGTCAAGAAAGCAAGAGAACTTCTCAAAGGATAAGAAAAGTTCAGAAGGACAACTACAATGCTTCAAATGTCTAGGCTACGGCCACATTGCAACGGAATGTCCTAACAAGTATCCGGCAAAGAAGAAGGCGATGCAAGTCGTCACTTGGGATGACAACTCAACGTCAAATGAGTCGTCTTCGAGTGATGAAGAAAAGAGCTCCGCCGCATTCCACGCGTCCGTATCTTCACCCTTCATGTGCTTTATGGCAAATACATCTGAGTCGTTGTCCAACTCTACTGTTGAAAAGAACGCAACGGACAACGGATCGGATGATTCGGAAGGTGAAGAATTTGCTCTAGCCTATCACAGATCTTTACGGGATTTAAAGAAACCGGCTAAGCAAAACAAGGGGTTGAGAGGGAGATTGCAGGATCTCGAAGAAGAAGTAAAAAGGGTAACTTCTCTCTCGACCGATCTTGAAGTGGAAAGGGATAAACTGATAAAAGAAAATGTTTCCCTTCAAGAGTCCAATGAGCAACTCGAGAAGAACTATATAGATATGGTGAACAAAGCGAACTACTTCTTGAAGCTCTACGGCGAGGCCCGACGGGAAAAATTGGAAATGACAGAGACCATTTGCCAACTCAAGGATGACTTACAGCAATTCTCTTTGGGAAGGAGTAAGTTGGATAAACTTCTTGGTCTTGGTCAAACAAACAAGTTCGGCCTCGGATACAATCGAACTGAAGACAATTTTAGTTCGGTTGGAACAGTCTTTGTGCCTCAGTCGGTATCTCCTTCTCCGACACCGGAAATCATGACAACCAACGACAACAAGCCTACTTCATCCTCTTCAGAATCATCAAGCACAAAGGTATGCTTTCGTTGTAATTTTGCAGGGCACATTGGAAGAAATTGCAAGATGGGAGCTCAAGGATCAAATCAACCATATCTTGCAACTGCTACCAATAAGTTCACTCCATGGAATTCAAAGAAGGATTCTCCTAAAGAAAAGGACATTGGTAGTACTTCGAACAAGACGATGACAAAAGAAAAAGACCAATCTTGCAAGACGTCTTCATCAAGGAAAACTTCTCAACCATTGCCAACATACTCCAAAACTCAAAAGGTTTGGGTATGCAAAGGTGAAACCCCTCCTTGCCTTTAATCGTTTTACGATTAAATCTTGTGTAGTTTATGTAGACTATTTTCTTTTCTTCTTTTTCTTTTGGCCGACCCGTCAACCATCTTTGGGAGGTAAATGGTACATTTTTTTATTGGTTGATGATTTCTCTCGGTTTTCTTGGGTAGCATTTTTAAAAGAGAAAGCTGATACGTTTGACTCTTTTCATGAGATTTGCCATCGTATTATGATTAAAAAGAATGAAAAGATCATTCGTGTTAGAAGTGATAGAGGTGGAGAATTCATAAATTCAAAATTCATTGATTTTTGCACTTCAAATGGAATTAAACATGAATTCTCGGCACCCTATACACCTCAGCAGAATGGTGTTGTTGAGCGCAAGAACAGGGTTGTTCAAGAGATGGCGCGTGTGATGCTTCATAGCCGGAATTTACCGCTACATTTTTGGGCTGAAGCTGTGAACACCGCTGTCTATGTCATTAATAGAGTTTACTTGCGCCCAGGAACTTTAAATACACCATATGAGCTGTGGTTTAGTAGAAAACCCAATATCAAATATTTTCGTGTCTTCGGGAGTCGATGTTACATTTTACGTGACCGTGAAAATCTTGGAAAGTTCGACTCTCGAAGTGATGAAGGGATCTTTTTGGGTTATTCTACGAATAGCAGAGCACATCGAGTATTTAACATTGAATCTAAGACGATCATAGAATCTATAAATGTTAAAGTAGATGAAGCTTTTCACTTTGAAACTGGAAAATCTACCCTCGATATCTCTCTAGATGATGATTCTCCTGCTAGTGCATCTTCTCATAATAATACTTCCAATATTAATGATGCATCTAATGGTTCTTCTAGTTTATCTGATATGCAGGAATCATCTCATATATCTCCGAGTACTCTGTTTCAACAAACGTTACGAATCTCCAAGGATCATCCGGAATCGAATATTATTGGAGATCCACAAGAAGGAGTCAGAACTCGGAGGCAGTTGGTTTGTGGATTCGCTTGCTACGTATCTTTAATCGAACCAAAGAACATAGATGAAGCTCTTCAGGATGACTACTGGATTAAAGCAATGCAGGAAGAGCTCCATCAATTTGAGCGAAACAAAGTCTGGGAATTAACGAAGCCTCCAAAGCAACACAATGTGATAGGTACCAAATGGATCTTCAAGAACAAGAAAAATGAGGATGGTACTATCATCAGGAACAAGGCACGTTTAGTTGCTCAAGGCTACTCTCAAGTAGAAGGTATAGACTTTGATGAAACATTCGCCCCTGTAGCTAGACTCGAGTCCATTCGTATACTATTCGCTATTGCTTGTCATTTTAAAATCAAATTATTTCAAATGGACGTTAAGAGCGCATTTCTAAATGGGTTTTTAAATGAGGAAGTTTATGTGGCTCAACCGAAAGGTTTTGTAGATCATAAACAACCTAACCATGTTTTTCGTTTGAAAAAGGCTCTTTACGGTCTGAAACAAGCACCGCGAGCATGGTACGAAAGGTTAACAAAGCACCTTTTGGAGAAGGGCTATACTCGAGGGGGAGCTGATAGGACTCTCTTTGTGAAGCATTATCAAAGCAATTTCATTGTAGCACAAATCTATGTCGATGACATTGTATTTGGCGCAACAAGAGATAACGATGCTTCTAAATTCGCGGAGACCATGGAAAGCGAATTTGAGATGTCCATGATGGGCGAATTGACTTATTTCCTTGGATTGCAAATTAAACAAAATGATGAAGGTATTCACTTGAGTCAATCCAAGTATGCAATGGAGTTGGTCAAAAAGTTCGATCTCGAAAACTGTAAAGATTTCCCGACTCCAATGGGAACTAGCCACAAGGTGTTACGGAATTTGAGTTGGCGTAGTTTCGTGAAAGTCTCAAGTCTTGAAGATTGAAGGTGAAGAAAGTTGGATCATTTAACTCAATCTCAAGAAAGAAGAATTCAAAAGGATCAGGTATGTTTAACCTAAGATTTTGTGTGATCCGAATACTTCTTGTAGTGTGGAAACACTTGGAAGAATCCTTCATTGCATAAAAATCAAAAACTGGACTTGGGACATGTTCAGGATCCGGATCAGGTTGTTCGATCCGGATCCCGAAGGTGGTTCGTTCATACACCAGTTCAATCCGGATCGTAGTCTCTTGATCCGGATCCCGAACAGTGAGTTTACCATTTTCCTTAAACGATCCGGATCATGCTTCGCAATCCGGATCCCGAACGTTGATGTTTGGTAAACTGTATGAACGATCCGGATCATGCACTTCGATCCGGATCCCGAACCTTTGTTTTTCTGGAACTGGCTGACTCGTTACGACGATCCGGATCACAGCTAGTCCGATCCGGATCGCCGTCCGTAATATTTCCAGAAATGTTAGGTTTTTGATTCTTATCTCCTTCCTAGGGTTTCTAACCTATAAATAGACCCTATGACTCTTTTTCTAGGGTTAATCCACATAGTCTTTAGCCGTCATTTTCATATACCATTTTATACGGCTATAGATCCACATATAGAGAAGAAAGGAAATCATTAGAGAACACTCTATGTTTCTTCATCTATATTGATTAGTTTGATTCTAGGTTTTCATACTCACATCTCGAGTTGAATCAAACTAATGAATACTTAGATGGTATTTCCGATCTATCTTTGATCTAAGTATTCGGCAGATCATCACCACCCTAAAACAACGGTTTACCCCAAAAATTGGCGCGTGGATTCGCGTGTCCTTGTGGATTCAAGGTTCAACCGCTCTCGTGGATTCGGAGCGAGGCACGTTCGTGGATTCGAAGGGTGCTATTGGGTGAAGACCGTGGATTCGGTCGGACGTCGTGGATTCGACGTTGGACGCCGTGGATTCGGCGTTGGGCGCAGATCGTGGATTCGTGAAGCGTCGCGGAGCGAGCGGAGAAGATCCTCTAGGAGCGTATAGAAAAGGTTGAGTCGTAAGTGTGTACGGTAAATCACCTTGTACGTGTTTTAATTCTAGTGGATTTCTGCCGTGTTATCGGTCCCGTGGTTTTTTACTCCGGTGATGGAGTTTTTCCACGTAAAAATCTTGCGTATTATTTTTATTTCCGCATTGGGTTTTATCGCAACGATTTTTTGAGTGTTTATACGTTTACACCTATTCACCCCCCTCTAGGTGTTTTTTTTCCCCTATTTAGATCCGTATTACATATAACCCAACAAGTGGTATCAGAGAGGGAATAGGGTTGTAAACAATGGTTGAAGGTGGAAACATCAACCGACCCCCGTTCTTCGATGGAAACTAATTATGCGTACTGGAAAGTACGGATGAAAGCCTTTTTAATTTCCATCGACGAACGGGTGTGGCAATCAATTGAATTAGGATGGTCTAATCCAACTGAATTTAATGGTGATGTTCGCACCTTAAAACCTAGGTCGAAATGGACCAAGGAAGAGTTAGATTCATCTTCTTACAATGGCAAGGGAATTAATGCTATTTTTAATGCCTTATCTCAAACTGAATTCTCTCGCGTCTCGGCATGTGAGACTGCGAAAGAAATCTGGGATGTTCTTCTGGTTACACATGAGGGAACTAACCTCGTGAAGATTCAGAAACTGCAAATGCTTACGAGCAAGTTTGACTCTATCTTAATGGCAGAAAATGAATCTTTCACGGACTACTATACACGATTGCAAGACATCGTAAACTCATGTGCTAATCTGGGAGAGAAGATTCCAGAATTTAAGATTGTAAGAAAAATCTTAAGAACTCTTCCTGAACGATTTCGCCCAAAGGTTACTGCCATTGAAACTATTAAACACCCGGACGAAATACGTGTAGAAGAATTAGTTGGTTCATTACAAACTTATGAAATGACATTTACTACTAACAATTCTTCTGGAAAGGCATCCACTTCTAAGTCTTCAGGTTATGCGTTGAAAACAACTAAGGAAGAAGACGCGGATACATCCTCCTCAGACGATGACGAGAACCTTTCTATGGAGGAATTTGAGAAGCAGCTTGCTCTCTTGACAAGGAAGTTTCGCCACAACTTTCGAAGGGGTAATTCAAGCAAATCTCCATCCTTCGGAAAGTCGAACAAAGGCAAGGGTACTTCAGGATACAAGTCAAGAAAGCAAGAGAACTTCTCAAAGGATAAGAAAAGCTCAGAAGGACAACTACAATGCTTCAAATGTCGAGGCTACGGCCACATTGCAACGGAATGTCCTAACAAGTATCCGGCAAAGAAGAAGGCGATGCAAGTCGTCACTTGGGATGACAACTCAAACGTCAAATGAGTCGTCTTCGAGTGATGAAGAAAAGAGCTCCACCGCATTCCACGCGTCCGTATCTTCACCCTTCATGTGCTTTATGGCAAGTACATCTGAGTCGTTGTCCAACTCCACTGTTGAAAAGAACGCAACGGACAACGAATCGGATGATTCGGAAGGTGAAGATTTTGCTCTAGCCTACCACAGACTTTTGAGGGACTCAAAGAAAGTGGCTAAGCAAAACAAGAGTTTGAGAGGGAGAGTGCATGATCTCGAAGAAGAAGCAAAAAGAGCGACTTCTCTCTCAAACGCTCTTGAAGTGGAAAGGGAAAACCTGATAAAAGAAAATGCTTCCCTTCAAGAGTCCAATGAGCAACTTGAGAAGGAACATACAAATCTGGTGGATAACGCGAATCACTTCTCAAAGCTCTACAACGAGGCTCGACAGGATAACCTGGAAATGACAAAGACCATTTTCCAACTCAAGAATGACTTACAGCGATTCTCTTCAGGAAGGAGTAAGTTGGATAGACTTCTTGGTCTTGGTCAATCAAATAGGTTCGGCCTCGGATACACTCAAACTGGAAACAGTCCAAGTTCGAGTGAGACAGTTTTTGTGCCTCAGTCGGTATCTCCTCCTCCGACACCGGAATTCAAGACAAACAACGACAACAAACCTACTTCATCCTCTTTGGGATCGTCAAGATCTAAGGTATGTTTTCGTTGTGGTGTTTCAGGGCACATAAGAAGATATTGCAAGACGGAGTCGAACGCTCATCTCAAAGACCCTCTTGCAACAACTACCAAAACGGCTCCTCCCCGAAAATCAAAGCAAAACTTTTCAAAATGAAAAGAGATTTGGTAGTTCATCGCGCAAGACGATTTCATCAAGGAACAACAATCGCTATAACAAGACGCCTTCACCTAGGCATATAACTTCTCAACCATTACGACGCACTCCAAAAGGGTTTGGGTGCGCAAAGGTGAAATTTTTCCCTTGTCTTGTTTCCAATGTTTCCTTGCATGCATAGATAGTTCGTCTTGGTATCTGGAATAGCGGGTGTTCCCGTCACATGACCGGTGACAAAAATAGTTTTCAAAATCTTGAGAAAATCTCCGGAGGACACGTTGTTTCGGAGACGGTCGATCTTCCAAAATTGTTGGAAAGGGACGGTAGCTATTCCAGATGGCCCGATTTTGAAAAAACGTCTTATTTGTTGATGGCCTTAAGGACTAACCTCATAAGCATAAGTCAACTTTGCGACAATGGTTTTTCAGTTAACTTTTCATCTGTTGAATGCGTTGTAACTGATACGGACCATGTCTTCTTTTTAAAAGGGGTTAGATCTGAAAACAATTGTTATGTTTGTTCCTAATAAATTTTCTGAAAATTGTAACTTAGCCGCTTTGAATAATGAAAACTCTTTGGCATGAAAAGGCTAGGTCACTTAAACTTTAGGAACCTTACTAGAATTTCAAACAAGGACGTGGTCAAGGGGGTTCCAAAGCTTTTATTTAAACAAAACATTGTGTGTGGTGGTTGCCCAAAAGGGAAAACAGTCTAGGACTGCACACAGAAACTTGAACCACGTTGGTACTAAACGGCCCTTGGAACTTTTGCACAGGACTTAATGGGGGCCGACCCGTCAACCATCTTTGGGAGGTAAATGGTACATCTTTTATTGGTTGATGATTTCTCTCGGTTTTCATGGGTAGCATTTTTGAAAGAGGAAAGCTGATACGTTTGACTCTTTTCATGAGATTTGCCATCGTATTATGATTGAAAAGAATGAAAAGATCATTCGTGTTAGAAGTGATAGAGGTGGAGAATTCATAAATCAAAATTCATTGATTTTTGCACTTCAAATGGAATCAAAACATGAATTCTCGGCACCCTATACACCTCAGCAGAATGGTGTTGTTGAGCGCAAGAACAGGGTTGTTCAAGAGATGGCGCGGTGTGATGCTTCATAGCCGGAATTTACCGCTACATTTTTGGGCTGAAGCTGTGAATACCGCTGTCTATGTCATTAATAGAGTTTACTTGCGCCCAGGAACTTTAAATACACCATATGAGCTGTGGTTTAGTAGAAAACCCAATATCAAATATTTCGTGTCTCGGGAGTCGATGTTTACATTTTACGTGACCGTGAAAATCTTGGAAAGTTCGACTCTCGAAGTGATGAAGGGATCTTTCTGGGTTATTCTTACGAATAGCAGAGCATATCGAGTATTAACGATTGAATCTAAGACGATCGTTAGAATCTATAAATGTTAAAGTAGATGAAGCTTTCACTTTGAAACTGGAAAATCTACCTCGATATCTCTCTAGATGATGATTTCATGCTAGTGCATCTTTCATAATAATACTTCCAATATTAATGATGCATCTAATTGGTTCTTCTAGGGTATCTGATGTGCAGGAATCATCTCATATATCTACGAGTACTCCGCTTCAACAAACGTTACGAATCTCCAAGGATCATCCGGAATCGAATATTATTGGAGATCCACAAGAAGGAGTCAGAACTCGGAGGCAGTTGGTTTGTCGATTCGCTTGCTACGTATCTTTAATCGAACCAAAGAACATAGATGAAGCTCTTCAGGATGACTACTGGATTAAAGCAATGCAGGAAGAGCTCCATCAATTTGAGCGAAATAAAGTCTGGGAATTAACGAAGCCTCCAAAGCAACACAATGTGATAGGTACCAAATGGATCTTCAAGAACAAGAAAAATGAGGATGGTACTATCATCAGGAACAAGGCACGATTAGTTGCTCAAGGCTACTCTCAAGTAGAAGGTATAGACTTTGATGAAACATTCGCCCCTGTAGCTAGACTCGAGTCCATTCGTATATGTTTGCTATTGCTTGTCATTTTAAAAAAATTATTTCAAATGGACGTTAAGAGCGCATTTCTAAATGGGTTTTTAAATGAGGAAGTTTATGTGGCTCAACCGAAAGGTTTTGTAGATCATAAACAACCTAACCATGTTTTTCGTTTGAAAAAGGCTCTTTACGGTCTGAAACAAGCACCGCGAGCATGGTACGAAAGGTTAACAAAGCACCTTTTGGAGAAGGGCTATACTCGAGGGGGAGCTGACAGGACTCTCTTTGTGAAGCATTATCAAAGCAATTTCATTGTAGCACAAATCTATGTCGATGACATTGTATTTTGGCAACAAGAGATAATGATGCTTCTAAATTCGCGGAGACCATGGAAAGCGAATTTGAGATGTCCATGATGGCGAATTGACTTATTTCCTTGGATTGCAAATTAAACAAAATGATGAAGGTATTCACTTGAGTCAATCCAAGTATGCAATGGAGTTGGTCAAAAAGTTTGATCTAGAAAATTGTAAAGATTTTCCGACTCCAATGGGAACTAGCCACAAGGGACTTGGAAGTGAATCACATAGTGAGAATGTAGACGAGAAACTGTATCGAAGTATGATTGGAAGTCTACTTTACCTCACGCTAGTCGCCCGGATATATCCTTTAGTGTTGGGATTTGCGCGAGATATCAATCAGCACCAAAGGAGGTTCACCTGAAAGCGGTGAAAGGATCATCCGGTACATCAAAGGATCAATTAATTTCGGAATTTGGTATCCTATGGGAACAAGTCTGGACATTGTTGGATACTCAGATGCCGATTGGGCAGGATCAGTGGATGATCGGAAAGCACGAGTGGTGCATGCTTCTATCTTGGCCATTGCCTTGTTGCATGGCACAGTAAAAAGCAGAATTGCATAGCACTCTCGACTGCCGAAGCGGAATACTGTCAGCTTGAAGTTGCTCAACTC